>JAQBSW010011129.1:0-21342 GCA_029291075.1 Eudiplozoon nipponicum | reverse complement strand
TTCGGTGGATCATTGACAATGCGTGGCAAGAATATGAAGAGTAATTAGAGCACTAGACTCCGAAACATACGTGCCCAGACTTGAGCTCTGCTCTCGGAAAATTCTAAAGAGTATGTGATAAGTTGCAAATAAGAGCGAGACCGTTCTAATTGATGAATTACCTTTTCCACACTATACAATACTTAGTGTATACTGACAGATGTATGTACATACTTGGTCACGTGTTTATATCAAAATCGCATCCTTGATTATAGTACGAGAGTAATGGTTTGAATCCCGGCCGAAGCAATTCTGATAATTAACTGTTACGACTCCTATCAAAACAAACTCGTTCCAGTTGATTAATTTCATTTGTTATTAATGTTTAATTCGGTTTCATTTCCTTAGTTGGCATAGTGTCTGCCTTATAAAAGCAAATTAAGAATGGCTAATTGGAACTTTCGTTCGAAAGTTATAAGATATTGGATCCGGATAGAGAAAAGGCTGAACAAAAATATTCCTTAATGTAGCTTAAAATTACATGTAATTCATTGCTTCGGTGAAATAGAAGACAAGTTACGAGTTTCTGAACCAGATACACCGTGGTGAAATCCCGGCCTCGTAAATCATGGAAACCAATATATATCGGTAACCAATACTGATGATACCAGTACTGCTGATTAATTTCATATGCGAAATTTTGCAGATTAATTTATACCTGTAACATAAACCATCGAAACTTTCCATTTAACTTTAATTTAATGTTACTTCCAAAGATTGTATAATGTCAGTCGTATAACGACCGAATGATGTTGGCTATCGGGAGCTTCAAATAGAAAGCGGAATTGAATAAGGAATGCGTTGCAGGGTGTCAGTGATTTGAAAAATGAATTATACGAATTGAAATCTAATGCACAATGATCAGATACCTACTATTGTAAATCTGGCAACTATTTGTTAAGTGCACAATAAGGATAAAACCGCTAAAATTGATGCATTAGATTTTCCATATTTTGCATTTATTAGCTTATAATGGCATTATATTTATGTGTATATGTATTAATTTATTTAAATATAACGACAGGATTCTTCTACATTTAAAAATATACATAGTTTCAGTGTAGACAAAACAATGCTTACGGTAGCAAATGTAATTTATTGCGGAAACCGGTTTCGTACTTATTCAACACTCACCAGGTACTTGAAGGTATTGTCGCGATCAGGCTTCGAGATTTGACACATTTGCTTTGAAGTCTTGCAACATATTCACTGCGACACGCAAGCCGCTCAATGCATGCACTTTTAAGGTATATACCTACTTGTGTATCTGGTCAGTCTTACTTTCAAAAGGAGCCCATTTGGCAACGTTATTGATTTAAAATTATAAATGGGGACTTCCGATATGTAATGAAAGAAAAGACATGCACTGAGAGAGAGCATATATATATATATATATATATATATATATATATATATGGCAGTATATATATATATATATATATATATATATATATATATATATATTCTTTTGAGCTTTAATAAAATTCATTATACCTTTACTGTGTGAAAAACAAAAAGAAATTTTAGCAGACATAAGAAATGTTTCTTTCGCATTGTCTCTCAAATATCTACTAATGAACATATCTTATATATAAATTGGAAGCAAAACAAGATAGAAATATGTGAACATAGAGAGAATGTGAAAATAGAAACCATCAAGCGGCGTCATCCAGTTCAAGCTCAAGCTTGTACGTGCTTCTTCTGCTTACATAAATCCGGCTGCAGATTTGTTTATCCATAAGGCTTCGTATGTGGCTAGCTCCCTTTTGTTTTTGCATTTAGTAATTACTTTGAATGCTACGTCTGGAGAACATACGTGCGATGTTTCGATGATGTGTTGCGCAATAGCAGACGTGTATTCACCATTTGATTTAAAACAGGCGTTCAAGTTGCAATGTTCTCTCATTCGAGTAATTAACCGTCTGGTCGATCGGCCTACGTAAGTTGATCGACAACTTGCGCATGTATATTGGTAAATAATATTTGATATCGACATTAACGGCTGTTTCTCTTTGATTGCTGGTAAAGGCAAGTGTGTTACCCTAAATAACACTCGTAGTTTGGCTGCATTAAATGTGCGTGTCAATGCTGCTTCAACTTTCTTTTGTGCCATTCGGGAAACTGCATCCCCCTTAAATGGGATGTTTAGGTAGACGGTTTTCTTCTCTGGCCCATAGTACGTCTGTTTCTGGTTAACTCCCCTTTTAATAATTGATTCAATTAATTGTCTGGGATAGCCATTAGACATTAAATCGTTAATTGCTTTATTATATTCATTTTCTTTAGAATCTTGACTAACCAACCTGTCAATTCTTGAAAAGCAACCACGAACTGTTGATAATTTATATTGAAATGGCACAAAACTGCTGTAATGCAAATACTGTGCAGACCATGTTGGTTTATGGTAAATTGTTCTGTTTAATTTACCATTAGTTTCTTTCTTTAATAGTACATCTAGGAAAGGCAGACAGTCATCTTTCTCGTGCTCTGACGTGAAGCCGATATTCTTATGTGCTTTGTTGAAACTTTGAAGCAATGTTCGTGATTGCGACCTGTTCTTAAGTACAAGAAATATATCATCCACGTACCGTATATATTGAGCACATTTACTTATGTCACTCTTTAATGATGTATTTTCTAGGTGCCCTAGAAAAATCTCAGCCAACACTGGAGATAAGGGGCTTCCCATTGCGACACCATCAGTCTGTTTGTAGATGCTTCCATTAAAACGAAATCGTACGTCTTTCGTGCATAATAAGATAAGCTTGCGTAGAGTTTGACCTGGCACCGGCGATGGTAATATATCGTGTTCTACCGCTTTGACTATAATGTCAATGGTTTCATCAATTGGAACATTTGTAAACAAAGACGTAACATCAAAAGATACCATAATCTTGTTTTTAACATTTATATCTTGAATTTTGTTTACAAACTCAAACGAATCGGCAACCGAATGATTACATAGTAGTTTACGTAATGGTTCAAGTAAACGAACTAGCCATTTAGCTAGTGCATGAAACGGAGAATTTACCATTGATAAAATTGGCCTCATAGGACAACCTCTTTTGTGTGTTTTTGGTAATCCGTACATTATTGGTGTAGATGATCCAACTGGCTTGAGCTTCTGTGCAGTGGCCTCATCAATAAAACCGGCATCTGTCAAAATCTTAATTTCATTTATTACTTTGCGCTCCACCTTGTCTATTTCATCTGATTTATCGTCTAGACGTGTGAATTTTGTATTGTCCTTTAACACATTTTCCATCTTTTGTACGTAGTCAGATTTGTCCATTATATCCTTTATCAGCGCGTAGTATTTTGATGTCTGCATTTCTGCTGATACTTCTAAGTGCATTCAGATTCTGCTTTGTCAACGCATGCTGCTCTGCGCATTTACACGATTTCAGATGTGAAGCCTGATCAACCAGTGTAGCCTTGAACCAATTTATAAATCAATACTGGTAGGCTCCAAGTCAGCTGTTTGTTCAAATAGCAATTCAAATGCTGCCTCAAAATCAACATCGCATTTATTAGAAGGATGTATTCCATAATTTCGGCCCATCGATAGTGCCTCCATTGTTAGCTGATCGATTGGCACTTTTGATAAGTTAAGCACACGCTTATCAAGATCGGTCGGTATTAAATCACACAAAACTCCAGGTTTTACATCTTTTTCCAATTTGTTCAAAATTCTTGCTTTATCTTTCCTCATAACTGTCGGCAAAAACATCAAAAATTTCATTCTTGCAAAAAGACTTAGTTCATCTAATACACAAGATACACACCCAATTCTTGCCTGTAGCACTGCTTCATCTTCCTTCAACTGCTCAATTTTAGAATACGCCAACCTTGTAAGATTTCTTCGGTTGACTCGTAGTTTTGACTTTCGTAAACTGCGTACCAAATCACCTGGGAACCGTAATTGTTTAATACACTGATAATAATGTTTTTTCCACAATAACGTTCTTTGCGCTCTACACTTTAACGTCACTAGTTCATCTAGTTTTCTGAAAGATTCTTTTGAAATGCGAGCTTTTTGTTTTTGCACACAGGAAGGGTACAATGAATATATATATATATATATATATATATATATATATATATATATATATATATATATATATATATATATATACGTTGGCGGTACAATTGCTACACATACATTAATTAAATATATAGTGGGTACATTTGAATCGCCAGTAACTAGTAGGATTTTCAGTTTATTTCTATTTCTTGTTGTTTATATATTGTGGCTTGTTTCAAAAGTTCAAATACGTGTGTGTCTGTGATCATATCTGTATGCTTGTAGGTGTAATTCTTATTTAATTACAAAGTGATTTTTGAGATATGGTTATTCTTGTATTGATAGATTGGATTTTGACTTCCCTGGCTGTTACGTGTATGAATGCTTTCTCTCGAATGGTGGTCGTAGTTTCGCATAATTATTCAGTTTAATTTTGTCCCCTTAAAAAGAGCGCAGGTTTTATATAAATAGCTTCGTATATGTATAATAATTTGTCTGACTAACTGTAAAATTCCTGAAATTTGCTGGATGATACTTTTCAAATATACATTGGGAGATTGCAGATTTTCTTGATGTTGTCAGGCCTTTTTGATCAATTTCTTTGGTAAATGACTTTTACTTCCAATATATATATGCTGCCACACTTACTACACTACTATTATTTTCAGTGATAAAATTGTACAACAATATGTGCGACCAACACTGCAATCTACACAACCTGCGTAACTTCAAAGGTGATAAATTAAAACTGTAGAATAAGACGGTACGGAATAAAACAATCGGTACAAAATCTTCCTTACAATTAATAGCCAACAAAGCAAATATCTAAATTTGATTTCCATATATATTCAATGCGGTTTGATCCTCGCTAGTCAGTTTGCCGTCGTATTCTGATGATGATCATGGAAGGTCGAAACGCGTCAGTGCTTGCGGCTGGCGGTAGTTTTGTTATGTTGTTCGACGACTGGTTAAATACAATGGGATTGGTGTTTACTTCAAGCTCGCAAACTTGATTTAAAGAATTGTTACCACCACCCGCGCAATCAATTATTGTTTAAATTGTATTGCCTATATATGTATATGTGGCGAAAGCTGCAAACAGTTAATGTTCGTGACTGCATAGAAATTGTGCAGCCGACATTTCCAGTCAAGTTCAATGTATGCGAGATCGCTAGAGGTGAGAGCCGCATATCTAACATTTGATTTCCATATATATTCAATGCGGTTTGATCCTCGCTAGTCAGTTTGCCGTCGTACTCTGATGATGATCATGAAGGTCGAAACGTCAGTGCGTTGCGGCTGGCGGTAGTTTTGTTATGTTGTTCGACGACTGGTTAAAAACAATGGGATTGGTGTTAACTTCAAGCTCGCAAACTTGATTTAAAGAAAGCAAATATCTTATTTCAAATATGACCAGAAGGAAAAAACGAAATCTGCATGAACGGACAGCATAAACTTATGTGTACATTAGCTTCGTGCGTACTGCCGACTCATCAATAGGAGTCGGTATTTCACCCTATACGCACTATATATTTCTGTCAAGTTTTTTGGGACAATTGTACCGTCCAATTGTTCTACATTCCTTGGACAAATATACAGTCGAATTAAGCATGAGGTTATTGATAAGGCATTTGGGTTTCGGCAATCTTTGCCTCGTATTCCAGCTAGCTCTATTTATGATAATAATTGTAATAATGGTAGATCTGATTAACACCAACATTTGCAAAATCCCAAAGTCGATCTTAAGTCGTTACTTACTTAATAGAGCTAACTGGAGAAATAAGCATCGCATATTGTAAGTGTCACCGTTTGTTTCAACCTATTCAAACATCAAATATAGTCTTTTTTTGGATTATATGAATGTTCAATTTAGGCTCTTGAGCGATGAAGAATTTCATCTACATGAGCGATAATCTTTTAGCTCAACGATTTAAGTCAAGGTAGCGTGCTCGACATAAATAGCAATCCCATTATGTATATACATATGTCAGTATAAGCAAATAATTGTATACAGTAGCTAAGGTAGTTCATCTAGAAAGCCGGTTTTGTTAAAATTTCGAACTCTTCATGTACTGTCCAGATTTTTGCCGTGGACGGGACTCGGTCCGGATAAATTTACTTCGGAGTCTTGACACTATACTTTGCGCTACTCTATCGCATACTATAAGCGATTTGCTATTTTATACAAATTTATGCTTTTGGTTAGTCTGTGCGGCATAATTCTGGACAATACTTGAAGAGTTTCCAATAAAGAAGAAGCCGGTCAAGTGGAAGAATTGCACTTTTTAATTTACGTAATGCTAAACGTACACTGACAACTGTATGCGGAATGGGGTTGGTGTTTATATATATCTCACAACTTTTTGTTTAGAAGATTATCACCCCTCGCACAAGCATTGCTTATGAAATTGTATAAATATTCAATTCAATAACACTTACCAATGTACCGTAGTGTTTGTATCATAATTAAAATATTGGGTGTGGCTAGATAGAACTTATACGTTTAAGATCTGTTCTTAAATTTTCTTGAAAAATAAATAAACTTTCACCTCAAATAGATTTATCTAATCTTAATCAACCATATTATCAGCATCACCTCGCCCCCCCATCCTCGAAAGTATGCTTGTACCAAGAATTTGGGAGGCAAATCTCGAATAATCCTCATATTTAAAAATAAAATTGCAATATTATCTCTTCAACAGTGCAAAGCAGCAGAGATTGATGATCTGCTTCCGACCTTATTTAAGGTTGGTGGCAGCATAATCTCTAATTTAATAAAAAAATAATATCATGATCTATACTCTTTTGTATCTTCAGATTGCAGGAATCGAATTTCTCCTCAGCGGTAAATTAATCGATCTTGACTATGTCGACAATATTGTATTATTATTCGGCAATCGATTTTCTGGTCAGGCTACCTTTGATAGATTAACGATCGACGTTCATTACTTCGGTATTGATGTAAGACACCTCTATAGAATTAGCCATTCTTCACTTCAACTTTACGACTGAAAGGTGACGATTTAGATATAGTTGACATATTTACATATCTTGGTAGATGTATCCATATCACAGACAATGTGATTGACGAAGTGAATAGATGAATCTCGGAAGCCAGAGTAGCTTTCTTCACCCATCGCCATTTTAGAAGAAACCTGCGTATCTAATTCTGCATTAAATGCATGTGTACAATGCATCTGTTCGTACAGTTTTGTTGTATTCTAGTGAAACTTGGTTCTTTAGATTAGAAGACTCAAGACGACTAGTGACATTCGATCACAGTTGTTTGGCATCATAGTCAATATAGACTACCAGTACCGAATAAGCAAGGCTCTCATCTTTTCACACATTTATTAAGCAACCTACATCTTCTCCTTAATTAGACAAAGAAATAAAAAATTATAAACATATAAGGCTCTACCTACAGCGCTGGCTTGATTGCGTTTTACATTTGGCTCCAATTTGATTTCCCAGTATGGAAATTTCATCTTGGACAAATCAGATTAGCATAAGAAACAGGATGGACAGATTTTGACATGGACGAATCAGTTAAAATCAGTTGTAGAGAATAAGTTCTTTCACCAGAATAAGAACCAAATATGTATCATTGTTCTTGGTTGGAATCCTGGGCGTGAAATTGCGTCAAAATGGGATCGGTGGCAATCTTGCTGCAGATTAACAGTTGATTCATTTGAACGTTTTTCATTCGAACGGTAGATTGACCTCCAATCTAGTCTAGATAGAACAATTCCTATATTGGTATTATTTGAACTTTTAAGGCATTTCGACTTTCATTATTATTCTTATCAATATTAACATTAAACTTATTATTATTATTATATATATATATTATTATTATTATTACATTATTATTATATTATTATTATTGATATTACTATTACTAACATAATGTAATTACCTTTCTCACGGTTATTTAGCAGTAAAATATCAGTTTTATAGGCTGTGTAGTTCCGTTTTGTAATAATGCTAATGATAAAATGTAAACCAAGGCCATTTACGTATATGTGTATATGTTGATTTGTAGCAAACAAAAATATGTAAGTACAAATGTTACATAAATAATTAAAACTCAAACAAATATCTGTTTCAATCTCATCACCCAACCTAAATTTAATCAAAAAATATTAATGTATATACCATCGCACAATAAGTGTCATTTTAAAATATGATGTAGTACCGTCCTCCTGCCTTTTTAAGAATCGTAACTTTTCTTCATGTATGTTTATTTGGAATATATGATAAGTTAGTTGCTTCACATTAATGAGAATTGGAAGCACAAATATATCTTGTTCAAAATTTCAGATTTACAAAATTTTTAAAAGATAATATAGCTAACGATAAAACTAATTTGATGTCTTTTAACGAACATTGGTTGCGCGGCCAGTGATAACAATTATTACAATCAAGGTTTCGATCTTTATATAAGCACCTGACCCATTAATTACATATATATGTCAGAATAAACTAAGAATTGTATAGTGTAGAAAAGGCCATTCATCCAGTAGACCGGTTTCGTCCTTATTGGGATTTCATCATTTACTGGCCAGAAATTGCCGCGGACAGAGCTCGAACTTGGGCACGTCTGCTTCGTAATCTGGTCCTCTAACCACTGAGTCACCCTGCAGTACACTACACTTTGCACAATATTCAGTTATATACTAACTTATATAACTTGGTTAGTCTATTTTTCCTTTAAGTGGAGCTCATATGGCATCCATTTAGACCCAAATTTCCAACTAACCATCCCATATCTGTCATTATTGAACATAAATCAAATTACATGGGGAAGTGCTTATGGGGAGGTGCTTATGTCAAAACCGCAACATTGTTTATAATAATTGTTATCACCGCTCGCGCAATCAATGTTCGTTAAATTATATAAATGTTCATTTCAATAGCACTTCCCCATGTAGTGTGTTGTCTGTTCAGTAATGACAGGTTTGGGATGGTTAGTTGGAACTTTGGGTCTAAATGGATGCCATATGAGCTCCACCTAAAGGAAAAATAGATTAACAAAGTTACATTAGTTAGTACATAACTGAAAATTGTGTGCAGTGTAGTGTGCGGCAGGGTGGCTCAATGGTTAGGGCACCAGATTCCGAAGCAGACGTGCCAAGATTCGAGCCCTGTCCGCAGCAAATTCTGGCCAGTACATGATAAGTTCCCAAATAAGGACGAAACCGGTCTATTGGATGAATGGCCTTTTCTACACTATACAATTCTTAGTTTATACAGACATATGTAAGTAGTTAATGGGTCAGGTGCTTATATCAAGTTCGTAACCTTGATTATAATAATTTGATATCTGGTACCTTAGTTGAAGACTAGTAACATGTGTAATCTCTAACATATATTTCACTTGTCCCGAGATAGAAAATCCTTAAAATCAAAAAAATAAACATTTAGATCTGAAATGTCTCAAATACTCTGTTGGAATCATGGAACATAATTTTTCACGCAGTGAAAATCCCCCACGATCCATGAATTTAATAAGCTTGACACTTTAATTTAAAATTACTGCGATGTTATTAAGAGCAAGAAATAAACTCCAAACAAAGGAAAATTTGCCTCCCCCTCACACTGTATTTGATTTTTTAGCAAACTTTCAAGTATCACTGAGGTCAATCATGACTCTGTAGGACGTCAATTAAAAGCTGCTTTTCTAAGTTATAATCTTCAGTAAACATGTTTCCAAGCTCCTTTTTAATTGTCTAAGCTTACGACAGTTACCATAACTTACCCGCGGCAGCAGGTACTATTCAAATTGTTTAAATCAAGGTTGCGATTTTGATATATATGCCTTTCCCATTATGTACATACATTTACCAGTATAAAATAAACAATCTAAAATGTAAGATAGGTAATTCATCCTGTTGACCGGTTTCTTCATTATTGGGAACGCGACACGTAGAGTATAGAATTTGCAGCGCATAAGCCTCGAACCTGGACACGACTGCTACACAATCTAACGAATAAACCACCCTGTCGCACAGTTTGAAATAGCTTATTTTTCGATAATTCCTAGCTATCATAAACTGTTAAATCGAGCGTGAGGCAAATAAATAATGATAATTTTTCATTAAATAAACACTTGGCAAAAGAGCTCAATTGATCTACATAAAAAAGTCGTTTTGAATATTCTTCGTAACGTAACTATGCATAATTGTCTAGCCCCGCTGTTTACCTTACTAATTGTTGTAGAAACTGGTGTAGAACACAAATAAGTGATGAAATTTTTGGTTTTTTCATTTAAGGAATTATCGTTGTCTCTTCATCAATACTTCTAAGCTTGTCGCAGATTTTATGTGCTCGAACAACCCATAGTTTAGACTTAGGCTAAATGTCTATGAAGCTAGAACTTCGGAGCAGGTGTGCATGTTTAGCCATTCAAAGGGGAATACCAATTTGAAAAGTTAAGATTATGAAACTGTTGTATTAGTCAGTTTCGTATCCTGCTCTGATCATAACCAGGAAGATTTAAACGAGTCCTAACGTATAAATTACGGTGTTATTGGCATGATATTCCATTGGATAAATAAGATTCGTGCTTATTTAAATGCACCCTTGATTTATTGGACCGTCACGAAGTCAGACAGACACGTTAGCCAAATTTTCTATTATTTGCGCAACTTTTGTAGGCTAGTGTTAAATACTCCTGATTTGTTAAAAATAAGTAAGTCTTAGTTTAACTATATTTTTCCACACGACTTTTATACCTTATCATCGTTAACGATGAATGGAAGTCACGTTTTGGCAAACCATTATCGACAGTGCAATTAATACAGTGCTGTCGTCTCATTGGATTTTAATTGTCTAAAAAACACCTAGGGCTGTTGAATTTTGTGAGTCTGTTACATTTATTCTTGTGTGCATAAATCAATGTAGTGACCTTATTAAGTTAGACCTTATACTGACAACCGATTAATTGTGCATGAAATATTTAGTCGATAAACGTAAATGTATTTAAAAGTCGCCTCAGATATCTTTAACTATTAAAAGCTAGCAAGCATTCTGTTTACCACCCTTGCCACGACCAGATAAAGATAAAGTGCGAACTAGGAGACGCATTCCGTCTGACTGACCAACCGACTGATTGACAGCATTACTATTGATCCTCAACGCCTTCTTGTCAATGCACGATGAAATGTATATCTTTTGTTAAATCAATATCTTTTTTCTGAAATGCAAAGGCAATAAATTAAGCTAAACATTATTTATTCGACAAATGTTTAACTGACTTGAGTGCAAATGAATTATGAGTATTAGCAAAGATTACACAACAAAACCTGACTGTTAAAAATAGATGTTATTTCTTACAGATTTATCGAAGGTGAATTATTTCCGATGCCAATTAAAAATCTAAAGATTTTAACTTTGCCCGTGGTCTTTCTTTGTGTAAAATTCACGTATACCTTATTTGGAAGTCAGCCTATTCTACTCAACACACTTTCATGAAATAAAAACGCCTGGCTAGGACGATAGATTTTTTATACGACTAAACTTTTACATCTGGTAAAAATTACACGTTGTCTGGTGTATTGGCACTCTCGGATTGATCTGACAAAATCAGCGTTGCAGTACGTGCGTGTACGCTTTTAGGATCTCTTAGTACGGACCCCTGTTACACACTCTCTGCCTCTTGCCACATTCTAAAATTCTAAATAATAGAACATACGACTTGAGCGACAATGAAAATCACAACTAACTGTGTGAAATACTGTTCATACAAACTTGTTTAAAACATGATTTTAGCATATTTCACACCGTGAATTTCAATAGCAAAATATTCTCTTACCATGACCAGGTCTATTTCTGTCGCATATAACGATATTTTGTAGCACTACTTGAATTTATGTCGTTCCAGATTTAAACTTTTTAATTAAATTAATAAAGATTACTTCTGTTCTCAGGCTATACCAATTTTTCGTTTTTTAGATGAACAAATTATCAAAAAATTAATCTATTTAAAAAACTGAACTACTTGCAATTATGTATTAGGTGTTGCGAACCTAGTAACAAATTAGTTCAGTTGTGACCAGAAGGATAAACCAAAGGCAGCATGAACGGAAAGTTTAATCTCATTCATTACTAGGTTCGCAACACCTAATACATACTTGCATATATATTAGCTCTCCGCAACAAGCAGTATTTAACTGAAATACTTAATCGTATTTTTCCGAATCTTATAATTTTTAAGAAAAGCATTAATTTTCTTCTTTTAACTTGTTAACGTTGTAGAATGCTAATAATATTATACTTAGGATACATAACAAAAGAATTATTGATAAGTCGTGGACTGTGATAAAACTTTATACTTGGTCCAAGATCCATTATCCTAAAAACAACATTAATCTCAAATCTCGATCCATTCATGAATTAGATTTGGATGTGGACGTCTATTCATCAAGTATCGATTATATTTACTCTTGCACTTCTTTATCAATAAAAATTTTACGATTAAAATTTTTTGTTATGTCTGCCCAGGGAGAATTTATTTTCGTGAAGCTAATCATATCAAAGAAATAATTTCGGTTCGCAAATTTGCCGAACTTTATCTATTTTTGTTTTATATCACAATATCGCTAATTACACTAGATAAATAAAAATTTACAAATGGATGCGGTAAAAACATTTTTCTTTGGTTGACTTTTATATTTAGTCGAATTGTATTTGTATTTCACTTTCGAAAAGTTATGGCAACCAGCATGCAAGGTAGCTTCGAAAATTGATGATTTATCAAAACAATAGTCTCTTATACTAAATAAGATAATCCAACCCTATTAATTTCATGATCAATTTCCAAACTTTTAGTTGCTCGACATTGTGCACACAAAATGTATGCACATTGACGTTTCAATTTCAGTCACAATTCCCAATGGTTTAAGGCATTGGTAAATTTGAACTATTTTCTACATTCAGATTTTAAGTAAGTCAAGTCTTTATCGAGCCTTTCATCATAAATGCATGAGATTATCTTTGGTTTGACTCATTGATTTCCTGTATTCCATTTCACACTACCCTACATTGGCTCTGCAGTTCCTTTTAGAATTCGGCAGCCTAAATGACTGTAAACTCTCATTTTCTTGAGATACACATTTATTTTAGCATCACTTTAATAACGAGTATAAAAATAATGGCATGCATACATTTTATTTCAGCCATTTTCACGCCTTTGTACTTTGAATTGAGAAATATATCAAATATGTATAACACGGTTAAAACAGTTGGATATTGTTTGTGGTGGAGAACTTTTATATATGAAATTATGTAATAGGTGTTGCACACCTATTAACAGTTAGTTCAAATATGACCAGAAGCATCAACCACAGACAGAATGAACGTAACTTATAATCTCGTGCACAATCGTTACGTGCTTACTGGCGACTCATCAATAGGAGCTGGTATTATGCCCTTTACCCACTATATATTTGGGTGAGGAATGTGGGATAATAGGACGGTACAATCTCCTATACGAATGTGTAAACCTGAAAGACTGAAGGTAATTGCATATAAAATCTTCGACAATGTGACTTCAAGCTAACTCACTATATATAATATATACCATTTCTGTAAATTTTACCAACACTATGGCTATTGTGTCAGTACCCGTTACCAACATTATGGTACCGAAAAATGGGAAAGAAATGCTATTTCCATTTCGCCAGAATACAACTCCACTGAAATATCTCGAACTTCATATAGTCATTATTTGGAAAGCAAGGAGGTAAAGTTGGATTAGGCACATACATTATACAAAAACGAACACGAATAGGGAAACTTACAGGCTGACACACGCATAAATGCGCACACACATGCAAAAACAATTGCCCAGTTTATTTTCAACTCATGCGCCTATTTATCTTGTTTATTTAGTTGAGGATTACGAATGTTGCGTACAACAGCCTCAGCTGTGCGTAATTTTTTTCGATTTTTGCTTTAAAGAGAACTTGGAAATCCGCCTGATTTAGAATGCGATTTTTATGAGCAATGTGTTCAGCTATTGAAGAAACGTTCTCTCCTAAACCAGCCGTTTTTAATCTGAAATGTTATTGAATTCGCTTTTAAGCAGTAGACCGGGCAGTTTCTTAAATTAAGTTTGCTCTTTTTACGATAAACACAAATCCTTTTTCATTTAGCCATTGGCGCAAAACAGCGGTTCTCTCATTTAAATCATGTTTGTGAGCTTGAAGTAAACAATGATCCCATTTTATTTAACCAGTTGTCGAACACCAGCAAAACTATGCTGTTCGGTGGATTGGTGTTTGCTTCAAGTTCGCAAATTTGATTTAAAGTGTTATTACCCGCAACCGCGCAATCTATGATCGTTTAATTGTATTACCGATATATATGTGGCGAAAGCTGCAAAATGTGAATGTTCATCACTGCATAAAAATTTTGCATTCAACATTACCAGTCAAAAACAATTTATGCAAGACTACTAGATGTGAGAGCCGCATATCTAATTTGGCTTTATATATATGCATTGCGGTTTGATCATCGCTGGACAGTTTGCCGTCGTACTCTGATGATGATCGTGGAAACACGTTAGAACGTTTGACAAATGGTGGTTTTGCTATGTTTTTCTACGACCGGCTAAATACAATGGGATTGGTGTTTACTTAATGCTCGCAAACCTGATTTAAATAATTTTTACCACCGCCGCACTATCAATAATTGTAGAATTTTATTAGTAATGCTATTGTTGCTCGCCCGTACTGGCGAGTTTCTTGGTCACATGTTCGCCATTTGAAATTACCACCAAACTGACTACCTAGAACGAACCTGCAATGCATGTAACTGGTACGGAAAATCAGAGATGCGGTCTTATCGCTTTTAGTCTTGTCACATTGAAACCAGAATAAAATATCGGATGTTAAATTTCTTTTCAGTCACGTGCATAAAATTTCAAAAGCTTTTGCTAGGCGTTTAATAGTTCTTCAGTTGAGCAATCATTGTTTACCTGATTTTCGGATTGCGTACCGAATTGTTTGAATCCACTGTCATCATGATTTCGCCAAATATTTCGATATCCTGGTACGGATATCTTTTTCAATGGAAAGCACATCACCCACTAAGTTGACAATCAGTATGTAAAGTGGAAACATTAGCTTCAATTGCCCCATATCGAAATATTTGTCGAAATCATGACGACAGTGGATTCAACAACGGTACACAATCCGGAAAATCAGGTGTTCAACATCAAGCTCAACTGAAGAACTATATATATATATATATATATATATATATACATATATATATATGAATATATACCCTATATAATACGTATGCTACCAGCAAATCCAAGAAGACCTAAATGGATAAATTATATCAGTCAAATCACATTTGTTATATTTAAATATATATATATATATATATATATATATATATATATATATATCTGTTAATTTTTCTTGTGCTACACCTTTGCTGTCATAAAAATAATTTTTCATCCCTCGCCGCGCATGTTTATTTGATATATCTAAGCGATTTTGTGCTAATTGTGAAAACAATTAGCTCATCATGCTTGCGGATTTTAGGTAAAGACCAGCATTATTTTGTTTCGCCAATCGCATTGAATAGTAAAATTGACGCGAGATGCACGCATTGATAATTGTCATCATTTAAGCACGTCTACAAAAATTTAAACTAACATTAAACCACATATTAAAAAAATAATATAGATTGTTAGAGATACGAATACCCTCCATAGTAATCTGACATAAATTACGCGTGAAAGAAAATTTCGCCTGCTCTATATCACTGCGATTAATAAAATTAGATTTTTACTGCTTTCTAAAAAGGATGTAAGTCATGCAATTAAGCGATCTATAATTGCACAGGTGATAATAAATATTAATCACGTGAAATTCGCAGGCTTGAGATAAATACCACTTGAAATTAAGTTAACCAGTCGTACAACATAGCTAAACTACCGTCAGTTGCACGAATTGACGCGTTTTAACCTTCTTTATTCCTAATAAGAGCACAGAAGAAAACTGACTAAAAACGATCAAACTGAAATGTACATATAAAACGTAAATAAATTAGAGATACGGCTCGCATTACTAGCATTCTCGCCTAAATCTTAATTGACTGGAATACCGGACGAACCTTTCCTAAACAGTCATGAAAATACCATTTTTATAGCTTTCGCTACTCGGATACAAGCTATTCAACTATGCAGGCATTGATTCCACGTTATGTCAATTACCATTGTACTGTTGAGGAATCGCATAACACCGATGAAACCATAGCCCATTTAATGCTTAGCCTTAGCTTTCTTATACAACATTCAGCACATATGTTGCATTGAATAGTACTAATGTAATTTATTATAATAATATAGCTGATTAAATTTTTCCTTCATTAAAATAACACGACTTCTATTCTAATGCGCCAAAACTTGTCTGGAGATGTAAAATAAAATATAATAAATGATATCAAATTCGGCTTAATTTGAATCCATGTAAGCAAGTTATTTGGTCACATATCTTTAAAGTTTGGTGTCAACAGAAGTGGTCACTGGGCAAAATAACAACAAAATTTCTCTGGCTGGCGAATTCGTTATAATTTAGGGCCAAACAAGTAAGGTACGATTTTGTTACTGCTATAGCTAGACATGGATAACTTATTTGTTCCAATTACACATCTTATAGAGAATCTACTTAAGCTAGAATTAACATGCAAAAGGTATTAAATTTTTTGTTTTAATTGAAAATTGCAAGTTTTTATAGGGGTATGATTTCGGCAGTAGATAAAAATGTATTGTTAACTAATTTTGCAATAATTGTCTATCTCTATTGGTTTGGTTTACGAAATTGCATAAGAATGCTTTTAAAAATATGGCAGATCTATACGTGTTTCGAGGTGATTCAACCCTGGACTTGATATGCAGCATAGTATTCAACCGCCTATTAATTTTAATGAATGCCTGGCGCAAGAAGTCAAATTCGCAGAACGAATAGAAATTTTTTTCAAGACAAATTACTTACTATAATTCGAATCTCATCCAACGGTCACTTAATGTTTTTAATTGAACGATAATCTCGGAATGTTTGCGGTTAATTTTTACTTACTAAATTCTAATATTTTTTTCCAATGGAGATTGTTTGACAAAATAAATCATATGTCCCTTTACCAAATTAAAAATATATATTATTGATTTTAGTAGTCTTATGTCTTGGAAGTCTTATCAATAAATGGGTAGTTACCAAATATTCTTTGAAAGGTTGCGAAGTTGAGCATTGAATATTGATTCCCGCGATTTGCGCTCGCGGATTGCTGCCTTGCCTTATCATTTTCACAAAGATCCATTTGATCCCCATTTGCAAGTACGCATCGAATTCGCCTTTTTTTGGCCGGGTGCGGTTTCGTCCCTTTCTTCCGAAGGCTTCAACATCGTTCATAGTAAGCACTGGAAATGAGGTACGATCTAATCTTTATTGATTGTCGACGTTTCGATTCGTAGTTTACCCAATCATCATCAGGCCACTAATCACACATACACAGCACAATGCTCACAATACCAAATTTAAGCAACTGTGGTAACCTCGTTCCGAGACATTTCTATTTACTTATTAATTTCTGACTGACTAATAGTTTTAAACAAATAAACGGTCTCAGTAACTAATCTCTTTATATGCATATGCATTGGACACATAAAAATACCCACTCAACTATATATATATATATATATATATATATATATATATATATATATATATATATATATATATATATATATATATATAAAACCCGCTTATTACATGGAATAAAATTTATTAATAAATCTTATTTCTACCAGTATCTACAGCCATTATTCTGGATTCGTTAATATATTAGTTAATCCAATCCCAACTGTGCATTTGTCGTAACAAATACTCTCTCTGCTATGTCTCTCTTTGTTTTACGCAATTCAGACTACTCCTTTTGCGTAACGTCATGTGGTGAGTCATCGCTTTCATTGTAAGTGCGTCGGTAATTGACAGGTGTGTCGTATTTTGTTGAACTTAGGCTATTTTTGAATGCCTGTCAGTTATGTCTTTGTTCCAGTCCAATTTTATTTCATTTTGAATTACTTTCTGCACGTTTAAGAATGGATTTATCTTATTTATTGCAATAGCTTCAAAAGCCAGAATCATTAAACGCTCAGTACATTGGCAGATCAAAAAAGAGGCTCAAAAATAGAATAAATCAGCATCTCCCTCAAAAACTATTAAAGAAGGGTGCAGTTCCTGCACAAAAGTCAGCAATTTGCGAACATTTTACTACTCAAAGGTCATGCTTTTAGTAGTAAAAAAATTTCAGATCTGTAAAAGGCACAAACGGAAAAAATGTTTCTGGCTTTTGAAGCTATTGCAATTAATAAGCGGAACCTCTGCTTAAACGTGCAGAAAATAATTCAAAAAGAAATTAAATTGGGCTGGAACAAAGACATAACTAACAGGCCTTTAAATTTACTTTCGTTTCGCAAAATACGACACACCTGTCAATTACGGACTCACTCACAATGAAAGCGATGACACACCACATGACGTTACGCAAAAGAAGTGGTCTAAATTGTGCAAAACAAATACAGACATAGCTAAGAGGGGATTGGTTACGAGAAATGTACAGTTGGGATTGGATGAATGAATATATCAACGAATCAGGAATAATGGCTGTAGATACTGGTAGAAATAAGATATATTAATAAATTTTATTCTATAGAGTACGCTTTTTGTTCTCGTTTATATATATATATATATATATATATATATATTATATATATATGATATGTTCTCAAGATGGCCTAGGTAAGTTCCTGATAACACCATAAACCTGTTTATTGATCCTTCCATTAAATTAAACTGCGCTTCTTTCATGCGTAAAAATTCGGTGTGCGTATGACCAACACCGGAGACGTTGGTGTTTGTTGTATACCGCTTGAATTATAAGGTAAATAGTTTTATCATTAAACAAGCTTGTAAAATAAGGCAATACATATAAAACACTATAATATAAATTTAACGTTTATATATTGAATTTTGTAAGCAAGCCAGATACAATCGGCAACCGAATAATTACGTTGTAGTTTGCGCAATAATTCCAGTTTACGAAAAACACATTTAGCCAATGCATGGAACGGAGAATTGACCATCGATAATATTGGTCTCATAGGGTGACCGTTTTTGTATATTTTTAGTTATCCGTACATAGTTTGTGTTTAGTTTCTGTACTACGGCCTCATCAATAAAATAGGCATTGATTAAGTTTTTACGATCATATATTACCTTACGCTCAATGATGTATATTTAATCTGACCTACCTTCTGAAATTAAGAACTTCGTATTATTATTTAGCAAAATCTCAATCTAATTTAGATAGCCCGATATGACTATTATAACAACGCCATGTCCTTTATCGGAGAGTAACATATTTATATCTACATTTCTCGTAATATCTCTAAGTGCATTTAAATGCTACTTTGGTAATACATGCTGTTCTATGCATTTGGACGATTTAAGATCTGAAGGTATATCAACCAAAATAGCTTTAAACCTGTAGTATATCATCAATGCTTGTAGACTCTATGTTGGCTGTTTAATCAAAAATTGATTCAAAAGATTTCTCAAAATCAATATCGCTTTTATCTGAAAGTCGAATTCCATGATTTGGGCCAATCAATAGGGCTTCAGTTGCTAGGTAATCAGTTTTTATTTGTGCTATGTTAAGTACATATTAATCAATGTCAGTCGGCATTAAATCACCCAGAACTCTAGATTTTCTATCATTGTGTAATTTCTTCCTTATTTTTTTGTCTATTATGAAAATAGTTGGCAAATATTTCAGTGGTTGCATCCTTGCAAAATGACTTACCTCATACAATATATATGATACACTCGCGATTCTTGCCTGAAAAACTGCTCTAATACATTTCAAGAATGTCCAATTCTCGAATACGCCAAACATTTCAGATTTTATTATAATCCAGGATGTGGTCTTGATATAAGCACTTGACCCATTAATTGCTTATATATTTCAGTATAAGCTAAGAATTGTGTAGTGTAGAATAGGCAATTCATCCAGTAGACCGGTTTCGTCCTTATTCGGAACTCATCACGTACTCGCCAGAATTTGCCGCGAACAGGGATCGAACCTGGGCAGAGTGGCTCAGTGGTTAGAGCACCAGATTCCGAAACAGACGTGCCCAGGATCGAGACCTGGTCGTGGTCAATTCTAGCCAGTACGCGATGTGTTCCGAATAAGGACGAAACCGGCCTATGAATGAATTTCCTTTTCTACACTGTAAAATTCTTAGTTTATACTTACATATGTAAGTAATTAATGGGTCAGGTGCTTATATCAAGAGTGCAAACTTGATTATAATAATTGGTATCAACCGTCCGCGCAACCAATATTCGTTTAATTATATAAATGTTCATTTCAGTCACACTTCCCCATGTAGTGTGGTGTCTGTTCAGTAAAGACAGATTTGGGATGGTTAACTGGAATTTTGTCTCTAATTGGATGCCATATGAGCTCCACCTAAAGCAAAAATAGACGACCAGAGTTTCATTAGTTAGTATATAATTGAAATTAGTGTTTAATGTGCGGCAGGGTGGCTCAGTGGTTAGAGCACCAGATTCCGAAACAGACGTGCCCGGGTTCGAGACCTGAATAAGGACGAAACCGGTCTACTGGATGAATTTCCTTTTCTACACTATACAATTCTTAGTTTATACTGACATATGTAAGTAATTAATGGGTCAGGTGCGTATATCAAGACCGCAAATTTGATTATAATAATTGTTATCACCGCCCGCGCAACCAATGTTAGTTTAATTACAGATTTTGTTGATTAAACCGTTCAAAGTGACATTTTGTTGTTCTCAAAAAAGATGCACACGCAGATGTATAGATATATATGTCGGTACGCGCGGAAAAACGAGCTAACGTTTCTTGTATCTGCCAAAATTTATGTATATATATATATATATATATATATATATATATATATATTCATCATAATGGATTTTTATGGCAGGATAATGATGTTATATACAAATTTATAATTGCTTTTGCTTTCAATTATTATGCAGTATAATTTTCATTAGGAAGGGAAAACAGTCGTTAACAATTTAGTTAATGGCCGATAAATTTCAATGTAAAAGCAGCTATTTCGGAGCATTTATATAGTTAAACGAAATTCGACTGCGCAGGCGGTGATAAAAATTAACTTAAATCAATTCTTTAAATCAAGTTTGCGAGCTTGAAGT
>JAQBSW010011128.1:0-20000 GCA_029291075.1 Eudiplozoon nipponicum | reverse complement strand
GCCTGAAATATCTGTTTCTTGGATTACGACAGAAAATGTTTTCGACCTTTTCATTCATTATAGCTGTCACGCCACGTACTTGCCAGAATCTGGAATATGGTTGTCAATGGCTCGTGGAGATGTTTGTTGTGACAGTATCCGGAAAGCAACACAAACCTCTTAATGATGACGAATAAATTACCAAAATAATTATTTCAGTGTTACTGCAAATTCAAGGAAATTGGTTAAATCAATTTTTAAAATCGAAAATTAAAATAAAACAAACGAGTTGAAAACCTGCATATACACTATCTATATTAAAATTCCATTTTAAAGACAATTTTGCAGTTTAGCAACTAGGAAAGAAGAACTGGCTTTAGTAAACGACTTTATTGTAGCCAATCTATGCATGTTTTATAAGTTACAGTATTTGGCTAATGCAGCAATTAAAAAAGCAGCCGTTATTGTCGACTTGAATTAATATTTATCAATATCAATGCATAAGTTGTCGATCAACATATGTATATCTGTCGACCAGGCAAGTAATAAATAAGATGAAATGAGATTGAAAGTTAAATGTGTGTGTGTGTTTGTGTCAAATTAAACGGCAAATACACGCTTGCTATTGCGCAGCATATCATTAGTACCTCGCATATATGAAAACCAGGTATTTCATTTAAGATACTAAGTGCAATATAAGTAAGGAGCTGGTGATTTATAAAACGCTTTGAATAAGCGAAGTGCAGCCAGATTAATTTAAGCAGAATAAGTATGTACGTGCATTGCACCAGAGCTGGAGATAATTCATGTAAAATATAGGATGTTGTACTCTATCAGACAAATTCGCCTTTGTAATTTGTTGTTTGATTTTCCAGTACAAAATATATTAATATGTTCAATTGTATATATTTGAAGAGAAAACAAAACAAACATGTTTACCGTATCTGATAACATTTATTTTTACCTTCGCACTAGGAAACAATACTATGAATTTACTTAAAGCAAATATTTCAAATGAATCATCTAAATTAACTAGACGATCCATCGGTTTTTATGCAAAGCGCAATGAATATGATTTGAATGATTGGTTTGCAGTACGAGCTTCATATGTTGACTCTTCACGAGTTCCGTTCGCGAGTTGGTGCGTTGCACTATCAGTTTCGCAAAGATCCGATTGATTCCCATTTCGACTTGGACTTTGGTTTGGCTGGGTGCGGATTCGTCCCTTTCAACATCGTTCATAATAGCCACTGGAAATGGGGTACGATCTAAGCTTCGTTGACTGGTTAGTGTGAATGTTGTTGACACCTTCGGAAGAAAGGGACGAATCCGAACCCAGCCAAAACGAAGACCGGATCCATACGTACTTGGAAATGAGAATCAATCGGAGCTTTGCAAAACTGATAGTGCAAAGCACCAACCCGCGAATGCAACTCGCGGAGAGTCAACAAGCGCAAAGAATGTTAATAGTGTTGTTAGTGTAGTTTAATTAATTTTTAAATGGTTTTGCCGCTCAGCACACGCAAGTCTGTACGAGGATTAATCAATTAAATTTTACAAGGTTGGCATATTTCATAATTGACAGACTATTATAGGATAGTTCGTTGCTTTGTGAAAGAATTGGACGTATAAATGGTGCATTAAATGAGCTCAGATTTTTTTCAAGATGGCGAGTTCTGAGAAATTTGCGATCTGTTGCGAAGAAACAGAAAGGTAGAATAGTTATAAAACCGGGAGGGTTAGTAGATTAGTTTCCTAATAGACGTGTGCTTAAAAAATCGCACGCAGTGTTCCATGCTTTTAATTCAAAAAGTAGACAAGTTTTCTGTCTTCTACGCCAGTTGTGTGCGTATAAATAAAATCACAGAAAAGACCTTGTCTTATAAGACGCATACTATTAGTGACCAGTTCCTCTTTCAATACACTGGCACATCGCTAGTCCGCTTACTTGAACCGTTGCATATATGTCTAGGAAATTGTTCCGTTGCTTGTTCAATTGATCTCGCAATTGAAATTCGAGTTGCAAATGCTTAAATAAGTGAATAACATTGCTTCCTATGGCGTCTTTATTTCCATACGTTCCATTTGAGGAAATAAATGGAATTATAGTCCAAACAGCAGACTCTTTGAGGTAAAAAGCCATTATTAACACAAAGTAATACGGTTATACGAGAAAGGTACGCACATTTGTTCGATCGCAGCATTTATCACTAGATTTAAAGGGTGCCAATAAGGAGCTGTCGTTCACCAGGCTTTGCAGGGATTCTCCATGGCCATCCTGCGAACTAATTACTACATGAAGTTATGAATTTATGATATATATATATATATATATATATATATATATATATATATATATATATATATATATATATATTTATATATATATATATATATATATACTTATGACATTTTCGTTGTTCATTAACAAAGTTTAAAAATTTCCACAATACTGAAAAGAAGATCCGGTTCACGTCTGCACAAAAGGAGGACAATTGTATACCTCTATAATATATGCTACATACAGGATTCTCATTGTAAATTAAAAATAACAATTTATTGTAAATTAACGTAGTTTACAGGAATTTTGCACTTTGTGGTAGATGTTGCGCGCCTAGTAAAAATTAGTTTAAATATGACGAAATGAAGATATAATCTCATGCAAAAATGTGTTGCGTGCATACTGGCGTCTCAGTAGGCGTCGGTACTACGCCTTATACCCACTACAGATATGGTCAAGCAACGAGGGACAATAAGAAGGTACAATCACCTATACGAATGTGTATTCAAGCAGAAATGCAATTTATTTCATATAAATTCTTGGACAATGCAATTTCAAACCAAACTTACTATATATATTATATACCGATCCTGTAAAGGCTACCAGCACTATGGTTTACAAGTCGGTACATGGTAACAAAATTTTTGATTTCAAGATATACTAAATTTCACGAGAATTGCAAAGCAAATATGCATCTAAATACACTCTGACCTTGATTGATTTCGGTTAACGCATTCCGCCGTAATCATGACATCATCCAATTAAATAAATAATAGTTATAATATGTTGGTTTCAGTGCTCTAATATATATATGCAATTGTGTATTATGTGTTGCGTACCTAGTAAAAAATTAGTTCAAATACGACCAGAATCCTAAACGAAATGTATAACTTCATGTACACATGTGTTTCGTTCGTATTCTTTCGGTACTACTTGTATTAATTTATTACTAGGTGCGCAAGAACTAATACACAATTGCACAGATGATTTCTTTGCAAAAAACTGTATATAACTATCATAAAATACTTGCATTATATGAATTAGAAACGTTTTAGAGCTTTTATGCACGAAATCACAAAACCTTTAGTCCGGAACACAAAGACACATTGGAGCAAAAAGGGATAAATGTATGATGACTATGAAGAGCAAATGATATTATCGATTATCGTGCGAGGAATTTAAAAGAAATGTACAAGTGTAAGACAAGAATACAACACAGTCTAGATAAATATTACATTTTAGAAATATTCTGCTCTTTTAGAAGCAAATAGGACAGAGTAGGAGGTTATAACAATCATATTTAATACTGCTAAACTACGCATATTTTTAAAGGTAGTCCAACCTCCTATACCAGCGTGCAAAGAAATACAGATTTTAATTTTGGTATTACATAATGTTCATCCATATACATTCGTTAGTTGTCGATCAACTTACGTAGGGCATTCGACTAGACACTTGTAAAATAGAAGAAAAGGAAACTGCAATTTATACGCGTATTTCAGGTATAAATATGAATATATGTTTGCAGTTGAGACAAATGTTTCTGAATCCTCACATATAGGTTTGCAAGACATTGCCACTCTTCTCGTTTTCATGAATTGTTTGTTTCACTTTTCGAAAATATGTGAATTTTATTTGTTTATTTTTTCTCATATTTCACGGAATAACTGCTTATATGATCGTGTCAATGAGTCAATTAACAGCAAAAAAAGACGTATCTTTAAAGTGGTTACCAATTTCGCCCAAATATTAGCATAGAACTGAACGTTGAATCATCTCTTACAAGGTGTGCTGCATAAGAGAGCATTGGCTGTACAATTATTCTGTTTCCAGCATTTGGGTAGCTTAAATGAAAAAAAATTTGCGAAACTGGACTAATCCAAATTACCTGATCTGCGTTTTGACTAACGCAGTTGTTCTTTTTCCAGTTGTTTTGTTTCATTAACCGAATATTTCGGCTGCTTTTATCGGCCAATTGAAGAAGGCTGCCGATAAAGTCAACCGAAATATTTTTATAAAGGAAGAAATCTACAGAAAAAGAACAACTGCGTTAGCCTATGGAATATTTAATTTTGCCACATCAACCAAAAATTAATTAGTTAAAATCTAATCTTATAGAAAATTAAGTTTCGGTTTGCAAAAGATTCGCATTGCCCACAGAAACTCCTCTCTTTTTATTTATATAATTGAAATTAAGGAATTGAGGTTCCACATGTGTCAAATCCAGGCTTTATGTACACGCTTCAGAATATTAGAATAGCATATATATTAATAAGATATTATAGTTATTTAATGTTAATATTTTTGTATATTCCTGGTTGGAATGTATTAGCATTTCTTAATGTTTGTTTCATAGAGTACGCTGGAACTAATAAATGTTCCAAAAGGTCACTACCCCAAAAATTATTTAGCTATCAGTGTAAACAACTCCAATGGGGCATGTTAATTGTGCTTGCTGACTAATCTGGTATAATATTCAAGAGCAAAAAACGTATGGGCCAAGTCGAGTTGGCAAGGAACTGTGCTACTTTCATGACTTATGTATCAACTTAGATCTTATAGAACTCAGACGGAGATCATTTTCTGTATAAAACTCGATCGTACACACAAACGCTGGGACAGTCTCTATCTCTCCTTCACTCATCCACATAGAAATACTATATATGTTCTTATCTGATGAGAAATACTTTACTGGTTACGTAATACAGGCGTTTGATATTGGAAAAGATATACTGTGAATCAGTCACAAAATTTGCATAGTATAATATAACTTAATTAAACACAGAATAATAATATAGATATGGTGGAAAATAATGCTTCCATATATACATAATTAGCGTTTAAGTGTCCTTATACTTGAGATTTTTCACCATAAAAATTAATTGTTTCAATATTTCAAGGGCGATTTCCGGCTATCTTCTGCATTAATTTACTGATATTTTAACCACAGCCAAATCACAATTAACAAAGCTACTGAATATTTAATTTATCCATTTATTTATAACAAGAATAATGCAAAATATTGTAAAGATAATTACTAGATAATTCGCGTTTTTCTCTCGCAGTGCAAAATAAACATAAAAAATAAATGAACCCTGCAATGTGAGATTTAGACAAACTCCTTGGAAAATAAAGAATTAAATTAAAATATCAGCAAGAAAGTACTCCTCACAGGAGCAACTTTCTTCATCGTTAGGATGAATCCAACCGAACGATTCATTAATGAAATTGAGACCACAACTGAAAGCTTCATGAGGCATCGCATCAGAAATATTTCATAGACAAGGCGCGGAAGCAGAGATAATCAGAACACAACAAGAATACAGAAAGAATGTCAAAGGCAGCCAAATCATTACAAAGATACAGACAGATTAAGGAAAAAGGCTGTAATTGGATAAAAGCGTAGGATCTCCTCACTTGACATGGGATCGGGAGTTGTTCTACACGAAGCCGCTCGTTATAAGGTGTCCATGAATGAGATCTAGAAAGTTATCTGATCTATGCTGTGACTAAAACAGGATTAGTTCCAATTAGTTTTTTTTTGTTCTGAATAACTCGAATACCTTTTTTTAGTATCCTTCTTCTGTCCTCTACGGTCTTCGAAGCAAGTTAGTAAAAAAATGTGCGATATTTCCTTACACCTTTTTATTTATATTTCTGACTGGTTAGTTACGTAATAACTAACTGACCCTTCGCTAGATAGGTGCATGTCACGTGTAAGTTTATGTCAATAACTGCTGTGTACAGCCAACCAAATGAAATTACATTGGTTGGAGTTGAATTTAAGCTTTTCATGCGTAAGACTCTTTCATACTCACCATGTGAAATGAAGTAATTGAGATGTCCATCACATTTTAGAATAGGATGCCAAATTAACCAAACACACAATAATAACCTCATGACAAGGCAAGCGATACAAATTTAAAAAAAATAGACGAACCATGAAAGTTTTCAATTTCACTCAAACCACTCGAGATATACTTATGACTGTCTTGTTTAATAACAACTATTGCCATTTTATTAGCTAGGCTCACGTCAGGTATGTGCATGTGTGCATGCTTATTTAACCAAAAATATTCAGTTAAATATAATTAATACACGTTTACATCCATCTAAGTGAAACTACAGTCATCAGATATTAAATTATCTTATGCAGGTGTCAGAGATATTGTTTTTTTCTTAAAATTTGAAATGACTTAATACTTAATTGATCTCAATAAATAGGGGGGGGGCAAGACACAAAATATCATATTCGGGTAAATGATCAATATTCAGTAAAATAAAAGCTTAATTATGATTTCAAATAGAATAAGTGATGCTAAGACAAGAAAATTATGCAAATTACGAAAGAAAAAACAATATAAGGAGAAAAAATAGTCCACCAGTAGCGTTCATATGACAAAAATCCAAGTATTAAAATATAGAATAAAAGATCAGTTAGAGGATAACAATTAAATAATCAATGATTGCGCGGATGGTT
This sequence comes from Eudiplozoon nipponicum, assembly GCA_029291075.1. Taxonomy (NCBI): domain Eukaryota; kingdom Metazoa; phylum Platyhelminthes; class Monogenea; order Mazocraeidea; family Diplozoidae; genus Eudiplozoon; species Eudiplozoon nipponicum. Next base: position 13,260 of record JAQBSW010011128.1, on the reverse strand, counting down.
TTAACAATTCTTTAAATCAAATTTGCGAGCTTGTAGTAAAACACCAATCACATTGTATTAAACCGGTCGTCGAACAACATAGCAAGCATACTTTGACGGATGTCCAAATATTTTGGAGAAGAAAACCAACTGTAATTCAGCCTGTGTTAGTCAAAACTCAGATCAGGTAATTTTGTTCAATCCAGTTTTGCAATATTTTTATTCTTTTGATTCTCAATCTTGATTAAAAGTCCGGTCTATGCGTGTGCCCATATTGCCCGTTTAATACATTACCTCGCGGTCACGAAAACGGCCTAACAAATGTTTATGGAGTGTATACATCAGTTGAACTGCTTGTCATTTCAGTTGCCGACGTACTCAGCAGCATATGGAATATTACTAGGGAAATTTATGAACAAGCATCCATTTTCATCCAAAGTTTAAACAAGAAAACATGTTCATTATCTGTACGAAAATGAAGATCGTTAACAAGTCAAGCAATTCTAAGTCAGTTAAATACTTTTTGTTGCGGAGGACCAATATATAAGCAAGTATGTATTAAGTGTTGCGAACTCAGTAACAAATCAGTTCAGTTGTGACCTGAAGGATAAACAATAGGCAGCATGAACGGAAAGTATAATCTCGTGCACATTCGTTTTCTTCTTACTGGCGACTCATCAGTAGGAGCCAGTATTACGCCCTTTAACCACTATATATTTGGGTGAGGGGAATGTGGGATAATGGGACGATACAATCTTCTAGACGAATGTGTAAACCTATAATATTAAACTAGCATCCTTATAAAATCTTCGACAATGTGATTTCCAACGCTAACTCACATATATAATATATATACCGAGTCTGTAAAGAATACTAACACTATAGCTGTGTATTTAGTAACCATCTTTAACATTATAGTACCGAAAGATTTTACTAACACTATGGTTTCCGAGTCGGTACATGATATCAACATGATGGATATCAATGTATACTACCGTTATATATAAATTTAAATATTTAAATAATAAACAAATAAGAAAGAGAAAAAATTTGCTAATTTGTATATATATATATATATATATATATATATATATATATATATATATATATATATACTGTAGGTAATTGTTACTACCCAACGCTAAAAATATATTGTATATTTGTTGGAAGAAATTTAATTAGGCGGTTAAAGACCACTCGTTGTATATTCTATTTAGAGTGTATGTATAATAAATCATTGAATCTGATAAATGTTTCGTTAAGTTTTTAATTAATTCAAGATTTTGAAAGGAAATTCCGACAAGCACTTCCTTGAAGTATACTGATGATGCCGCCACAAGGTGAAACATTTTAAAACACTTGTAAATATTCCCTGCTACCATATTTTCTAAATTTAATTCTGTTTTTGTTAAATTAACTGCATCACTTTTGAGTATGAATCGATTAAACAAAATTATTTATCAAATTCACACAAACACGAACATTTATAAACTTTATTAAACAGCATTGCAAAAAGCAGACACAGACAGATATTGCAATTTAGGACAGAGGAAAGCATTGTTGCGTTCGATAATAGGAAATGAAATTTTACTAACGAGTAAGCTTCAATTGAATCCATCCCAGTTAAATGAAATAAAAATTTTTAACTTTTCGAGTACAGCGTCATATGATAACGTAGAACTGACGATGGAGCTGCAGTTTGAAATATATAATAGCGTTTTGAAACGTCTGGATGGGGCACTTATTTGTAGGTAGTCATATATTCATTGTACTTTTCATAAAACATTTTTAAAACTCAAACTTTATTTGTGTGGTTGTGTCTAAAGCAATTATGCAATTCCTGTTAGAAATAACATCCGCTTAATAAGTAGCAGCAATAAATATAGTGTTCCTATTTAAATTAATAATGCATTTTGAAAATGGCTCACTAATTTAACACATAAATTTGTAGTCATTGTGCTATGAATCAGAAAGGGAGAAATTTTTACCAAAATTTCCAACGAAATATCAATATAAGAATAATTCATCGAAGCATTGAACTTAATACAATTTAACAATAATTGATTGCGCGGGTGGTGGTAACAATTCTTTAAATCAAGTTTGCGAGCTTGAAGTAAACACCGACCCCATTGTATTTAACCAGTCGTCGAACAACATAACAAAACTCCCGCCAGCCGCAACGCACTGACGCGTTTCGACCTTCCATGATCATCATCAGAGTACGACGGCAAACTGACTATCGAGGATCAAATCGCATTGAATATATATGGAAATCAAATTTAGATATGCGGCTCTCACCTCTAGCAGTCTCGCATATATTGAACTTGACTGGAAATGTCGGCTGCACAATTTCTATGCAGTCACGAACATTAACTGTTGGCAGCTTTCGCCGCATATACATATATGGGCAATACAATTTAAACAATAATTGATTGCGCGGGTGGTGGTAACAATTCTTCAAATCAAGTTTGCGAGCTTGAAGTAAACACCAATCCCATTGTATTTAACCAGTCGTCGAACAACATAACAAAACCACCGCCAGCCGCAACGCACTGACGCGTTTCGACCTTCCATGATCATCATCAGAGTACGACAGCAAACTGACTATCGAGGATCAAACCGCATTGAATATATATGGAAATCAAATTTAGATATGCGGCTCTCACCTCTAGCAGTCTTGCATACATTGAACTTGACCGGAAATGTCGGCTGCACAATTTCTATGCAGTCACGAACATTAACTGTTTGTAGCTTTCGCCACATATACATATATAAGCAATACAATTTAACAATAATTGTTTGCGCGGGTGGTGGTAACAATTCTTTAAATCAAGTTTGCGTGCTTGAAGTAAACACCAATCCCATTGTATTTAACCTGTCGTCGAACAACATAACAAAACTCCCGCCAGCCGCAACGCACAGACGCGTTTCGACATTCCATGATCATCATCAGAGTACGACGGCAAACTGACTATCGAGGATCAAACCGCATTGAATATATATGGAAATCAAATTTAGATATGCGGCTCTCACCTCTAACAGTCTCGCATACATTGAACTTGACTGGAAATGTCGGCTGCACAATTTCTATGCAGCCACGAACATTAATTGTTTGCAGCTTTCGCCACATATACATATATAGGCAGTACCACCCGTGCAATCAATTATTGTTTAAATTGTATTGCCTATATATGTATATGTGGCGAAAGCTGCAAACAGTTAATGTTCGTGACGGCATAGAAATTGTGCAGCCGACATTTCCAGTCAAGTTCAATGTATGCAAGACTGCTAGAGGTGAGAGCCGCATATCTAAATTTGATTTCCATATATATTCAATGCCGTTTGATCCTCGATAGTCAGTTTGCCGGCGTACTCTGATGATGATCATGGAAGGTCGAAACGCGTCAGTGCGTTGTGGCTGGCGGTAGTTCTGTTATTTTGTTCGAAGACTGGTTAAATACAATGGGATTGGTATTTACTTCATTGAACTTAATGTTCAATTAAATGTGAATTAAATTAGACTAATTGTTTGTGGAAAATTATTGCTTACTATTTCAAACTGAATTGTCTTTCAAGTAAAACTTAACGCGGAAGGATATTGTATTTTGTAATCTTTGCCATTAGGAAAAATCGTCTTTTCGCTTTTTTTGAACTCAGTATCATAACATTTTAATGCGTATAATACAAATTTTTCATTAAAAAAAGAACTTTTAGTCGAACAAAAATTTGAGAATTTTTGCACGTATTCAAAATATTAAATAAGCTTTATATTCAGTCAATTAGTGCTTCTGTTTTCTGTACAATTAACAAAAATATTATTTGTCTGAGGTGTCCATAGTGTGGCGGTTGGTAGTTTGGACTATATTGAGTGGCTGGTTAGATACAATGGGTCTGATGTTTATATCAAGTTTGCAAACTTGAATAATCAACTCCCATCACCACCCACGAACTTATTATTGTTTTTCACTCGTTAAATACTATGAATGCGAGACCACCAGTGGTGAGAGCCGAGTATCTAATTCTACTTTCATTATTTATGCATTGCCGTTTTATTCTCGCAGGTCTGTTTGCCGCCGTGCTCTGATGATGATCATAGAAGTTCAGGGCTTGAACCGGCTGATGATCATGGAAGGTTGAAACGCATCAGAACATGACAGACAGTAGTTTTGCTATGTTGTTCGACGACTGGTTAAATATAATGAGATTGGTGTATACTTCAAACTCGCAAACTTGATTTAAAGAATTGTTACCTCCATCCGCGAAATCAATAATTTTTAATTGCATTATCTATCTACTCATATTTTACAAATATATTTTAAGATTAAATAATGATATTAAGTTATAATTACATTCACGGACGACGGACAGCAATGCAATCTGAATTTCTATTTTTTATTGATATATCAATAGATTGAATATTTAAATAAATATTTTAAACTTCCGGTAGTATTTTGCGAAAATTCAATGAAAGATAATTTGAATATGAATGATGTTTTCTGTGGACAATTGCTGATAATTTATATTTAAAACAGAGAAACGATTATTTCCGACAATATTTACCTTTATACCTACCTATGAATTTCGGAAGACTTAAGGCTCAGTTTGCAAGACATCGAGTACGGGAAATTGACTATTGTAAAATTGTTTATTGGAGCATAATCATGTGAAAAATGATTTTCTTGAATTTAGGATGTCTATTCTCGTGGATGTAGTCTAAAGGGAAAGCGTTTTTGAAGGAGGATCGCTTCAGTAAGTGTATGGCGATACAAGATATATTATATTAGCAATAATAGTTTCAAGGCCATAAAAATTCGCTTTAATGACTTTATTGAAGAGCTGACTTTACATATATATATATATATATATATATATATATACTCCTCACTATGTGCGTGTATTGTTCAAAAGAATATGTTGTTAATTAACGACTGTATGTGTGTACATATTTAACATCATGTATTCTGGAAGGTAAAATAAACTGATTGAAAAGAGACTTCGTACATAGTAACCTTACTGCCAAGAATCGCATTTACAAAATCACCAATTAGGCAGAGAATAGCTTCTTCATGAGTCACGACAGGTAGTAGTCAACTCGTTTACCACCATGCTACTGAATAGATTGTTTACTTGTAACATATTTTACTCATTTAGGCCAGGTAGATGGGGCGTATCATTTCAAACATATATTAAACGTTCAATTTTTAGTATCAAAATGGTGGAATATATGGAAGCGTAACATTTTATACCTTCTCAGTTATATTGAAGTAAAGATAATGACTGCTATACAGAAAAGTATTACTTGCCATGAGAGATCGTTGCTTTTGGCGATCGTGACTAACACACCAAATTCCTTCAAAAATAGGACGACTACCAATATTGAAAATCATGACTAAATTATTTTGCATTTTACGTTTTGTGAATCATGTTTTCCAAGACAAGATATTGGTTAGAGAAAGCCGGTGTGATGTCCCACTTGATATTATTTAGGATATTACAGTATTTGCATAGCCTATACGTGCAGTCGTATTGCTTTCTTTCTGTTCAAATATATCTCACCTGTTCACGGTACTTCTATCAGTAATAAAAGTATAATTTTGCATAGTGATATATATTTATTTAAAAGTTTTGAGCTCAGTCATATTTGTTTATTAAAATCTACTTCATATACCTATTATATAGCACTATTGTTCGGCTCAATTAGGAAATAACCATTTTTTTTCACAGGATTTTAACTTAAATGCAATATGTAGCATAGTATAGAACAAACACCGATGGCAAATATAATGAATTTTGATTAAATGCATACCTAATATAACAACGAATATGACGTGCATAGCCAACATTTATAGGCCCGCAAACAGAGCCCAGCTGAGAAAAACTATTTACTAGCTTACATTTCGTTCACATAAACATTTCTTTGGCTTATATTTCTGTGGATAAAAGTTGTCGCAACTACACTGCTTCTGCAACACGAAGCTCTTTTTTCATTTTTATTTAGGAAACAATTGTAAATGCGAAAGACTTGAAGTGGGATATTTATAAACAATGCGTTTGGATATCGCAGAATTGGTTAGCAATTTTCTCCAAATAAAAGAGATAAATACTGTTCGTTGCGGAGAACTAATATATATACAAGTATGTATTGGGTGTTGCGAACCTAGTAACAAATTAGTTCAGTTGTGACCATAAGGATAAAACGAAGACAGCATGAACGGAAAGTATAATCTCATGCACATTTATTTCTTGCTTATTGGCGACTCATCAGTAGGAGCCGGTATTACGCCCTTGGGATAATAGGACAAGACAATCTCCAGAGTGTATGGATTTACTGGAGTAACAGGTGTTCAGAAATAGTTGTAATTCTTAATTTCGGTGCACTATAGCATACATTGATATCTATCATGTTAGTACCATGTACCGACTTGGAAATCATAGTGTTAGTACCATATATCTTTTTGGGTACTATAATGTTGGTATCGGTTACTAACACAATAGTAATAGTGTTAGTATCCTCTACAGACTCGGTGTATATATATTATATATAGTGAGTTAGCGTTGAAGTCGCATTGTCGAGACTATACGATGTGAGCTACTCTACTGCAGGTTTAAACATACGTTTAGGAGATTTTATCGTCCTATTATCCCATATTCCTCACCCAAATATATAGTGGTTAAAGGGCGTAATACCGGCTCCTACTGACGAGTCGCCAGTAAGCACGAAACGAATGTGCATGTGATTATACTTTCCGTTCATGCTGTTTTTGGTTTATCCTTATGGTCACAACTGAACTAATTTTCTCCAACTGTTTGTAGTCTAAATGGCTTTGGGTCACTTCTTTATTCCTTGGTCCGACATATTAGCGTACTGCTTTTAAACTATTTATTGCTTCAACAAACATAGTGGTTCTCAATTTGCGTTAATTGTATTCATAATTTCTTCAATGAAAAAATGAGACAATATAAAAACATGGATATTTACATAGTTTTTAGGCTATTTAATTTGAAATTAATTGTTAAACATTGCCAATTCTTATTATTTTTTCACAAATGCACCGCATAGTTTCGAACTGCTACGACAAATGATGTAAAGCAGGTGAAAGTTGTTGTTCATGTTCTTAACCTTAGCTGACTTAAATAATGGTGCTTGCCATTTGATAGCGAGCTTCATTTGTGGTTATATGCTTACACAGTTATTGAGCTAATCCTTCTAACATGCCGACTTTCACACATAAATTTTAATATGTACACTATAAGCGATTGGGTTTAGTAAAGCAAGGAATAGTAAGTTATTTTCTTTTTTGTTGCTGGTCAATTAAAATATAAATTAACTTTATTTCAAGTAAAAATCACTCAATTTAACTTTACACATACGAATTTTTTCAGAGCCAATAAAAATTACGTAAAATTAATGTTTATATTTAAATCCACGTTGTCACATTTCATCTGCAGTAAACTTCCGATCTTTTGAAAAGCCATGATTTCATACGTCATTCCAGGTCAAATTTCACCTTTAATGTAAGACTGTTAAATTTATTCCTCGGATTTGGTCTGACTGAACTTTTTATCGTTGTATCTGTCGTTTGATCACAATGTGCCATTGATACCTTCGTTGTGAATGATTCAAGTACCGTTCTCAATCATTACCGCTTGAAGAATAATTTCTTAAAAATTGCCAATATCACAAATTTTGATTTCAAGTTTGTGATTGTGCTAAATACCAAGGATCTTAGGTGACATTGGATGACGTAAAATTAGTCCAAATTTATAAATGTATTAGTTCCTTTTCAATTGAATGTGGCAAATTTTGCAATCATTTCTGCAAGCGCCACCAAATTTTAAAGCACTTCATCAAAGGTCTGTAGGTGAGATACATTCTCATTGCTGCCACTGCTTGGATAATTTTATTAATCAATTTCTGTTTTACGTTTTGTTCATGCCTTTGTCTTCCGGGAGTCGAGTGAAATAAAGCAGGAGAAAAATTTATAGGGTAATATTTTCTATTAATCTTCTCCCTGATGCGTCATCATCTTTAAATTAACAAGATCAAGTTTGCGAGCTTGAAATAAACACCATCCTCTTTATATCTTATCAGCAAAAAACATGGCAGATTTCAATATACTAACTCGTTACAGATTATATAAAAATTATATTGACATAGAATGATATCAGGATTATCACAAATAGGATAAATTATTATGATCGTAGCAAAAGTATAAGATTTTTCTGATGTGGCAAGGGTTCCGATTACGCGAACATCGGTTTCGTGGCCGGTGATAACATTTATTATAATCAAGGTTGTGAACTTGATATAAGCACATGACCCATTAATTACTTTACATATGTCAGTATAAACTAAGAATTGTGTATTGTAGAAAAGACAATTCATCCAGTAGACCGGTTTTTTCCTTATTGGGAACTCATATGAGCTCCACCTAAATGAATAATAGACTAGCCAAGTTACATTAATTAGTATATAATTGAAAATTGTGTGTAGTCTAGTGTGCGGCAGGGTGGTACATTGGCTGGAGCACTAGATTCCGTAGCAAACGTGCCCTGGTTCGAGCTCTGTCCGCGGCGAATTCTGGCCAGTACATGATGAGTTCCCTACAAGGACGAAATTGGTCTACTGGATGAATTTCCATTTCTAAACTATACAATTCTTATTTTATACTGACATATGTAAAGTAATTTATGGGTCAGGTGCTTATATCAAGACCGCAACCTTGATTATAATAAGGGTTCCGATCGTTTGTTAATCTCACATTTGATGAAATTTGGGGCAAGATACTGTGAATAAAGTAAAAAATTTAGAGTTAGCAAAATCAAATTAGAAACGGAAAAGTATTTTACTAAGGTGGATAGTTAAAATAAAATAAAAAAGGGGTCGTAAAAGAAATTAAAAATTGTCTGATAAAGAAAGATGCAAACATAAATGCTTGTTAAAAGGTGCTACTCTAACAACAGAACGTAAGATAACAGATAAAATAAGATAACAAGTAAATAAGGATGAACTAATAAGATAATCAGAAAATAAATTAGGCGATTTTGAATTACTCACTCTCCACCTCTGTAAGTTAATATCAGTCCAGTGTTCTTATTCATTTACTTGAGCGAGTTTCTGATTCTGATTCGTGCAATCTTCGTTTTCTACCATTATTTAGTGCTGTATTCCAAATAGGACCTAGTGATTTTTCTACGGTTGTTTCATTCATTATGTCATTTCTCGATTTAATTTAGATGGATTCTCTAATCAGTCTAGTCGATCTGCTACGGCTACAAATTGATATGCGTCTGCACCCATCCCAATTAATTGTGTATCCTGTCTCTACTGTATAGCGTGCAAGATCTGATCTATTAAAATAGGCATACTTGCATGCGGTTTTATGTTTCCCTCTTCTAACCTTAATTGGGCGCATGGTTTCACCCACATACATCAGGTTACAATCGTTACTTGGAATTTCATATACTCCTGTGTCTAACGGTTCTATTTTCTCCTTTTGGTTGGGAAGTTTAATACCTAGGGTAAGGGTCTGTTTTAAAATAGTACGTATATTGTATTTTGATGCTACCATTTTGATTTTCCTACTTAGTTTAGAGTCATGTGTAACCATTACCCTCCGGTCATCTTTTGCTTTATTTGACTTCACGTACTTCCAGTCATGATTAAATTTACTTATAACGCTCATTATAGTTGCTTCAATTAACTTTAGAGGATACCCATTAGCACTGAATATTTCTCGCAGCCTACTTAATTCAATCTCTCTATGTTTTACACACAGGCATGGCGTACGCTTATCTAGTGAGCTGTCAGTAATTGTGACTAAATCACTGTAATCTCATTTCAAAGCGTGCACACATGCAGACATATACACAAACCAATTTGACATGCACATTCATAGCATTTTATGCTTAAGAGATCTAACAAGAAGTATAAATGGGGCAGTTTAAACTAATATTTTCACTTGACATATTGATTGTTATCTTAGTATGGTATGAGCTTTCCATTGAAAATGATTGTAACGTACAACTGCCGCATGTGTCTTGACCAGGTATATGGTGGGTATATGGCAAATTGTGGCTCCCGCGGATGAGTTACGAGTAAGCACAAGTAATAACTCGAGATATCGTCCATGCTGACTTTAGCCTATCCTTCTGATCCTATTTAAATAAACTTGTTATTAGATACGAAATGCTGATTTAATTAATTTTAACAAGGATTTTGTTGGTTAAGGTGCATTTTCAGAATATGGTGTGCGTGTTCACCTTGACAGTTTACTAAGACAATTTTGGTGAATGGCTGGAACGGCAGAACAAATGGAGATTATTTCTCGCACTAAGACAAACATTTACGCGCTATTGTTCAATTGATTCCGCTACAAAAAACAATAAACAACTTAAGGATATTAATAGGTATAATGGCCAATTTTAATTTGGCACTCAGGTCCTGTTAATTAAGCATTATTGGATTAGGATAAATGATAAACAATTTTACGTGGGAAATATATCACAGCTAAGAGCATGCATATTCGTTTATATTTTTTCATTATTTTAAATAAGCTAAAATTTTGTCTTGCACACTTATTTATATTATTCTATAATTATATGTGGTGGTAGTTCACAGCATACATATTACAAATCTTAAAAGCCATTTAAGTAACGTTTGATTGCACGTATGAATAAAAAGTATAATTTTAAGCGCAGAAAATAAAATGACGAATTTATTGTAAGTATACGCATAAATGCAGAAACATCGAAAAATGTTCTTGTCAACGCGATGGTAATGAAAAAACATGATATGGAAGCAGACTTTAATTATTTCGTTTTGCCATGGTTTTAAAAGTTTCCAAGTTTCATGTCTTTTAATTTTGCTTCCAGGATGTCATCAAAGTGCACAATCAATAGTTGTCAGTTTAGAAATGAATATTTACCTTTTGCGCGTGTGTGATATAGTATCAATAAATCTAGGCTTTTTTATCTAGAAGCAAAGAACAATTTCTTCGTTTAACTTCCAAGTGGTATGGAGCAGTAAATGTAACCTTCATCTTAACTTTATATCGCGTTGCGATCTTCCGTAGACATAATCTGAACGCAATTACAGTTTCATTAACGAGGATCAATCGTCAGTGTGCGTATTGAGAATTTAGATATATTTGGCAACATCCATCTCTCATGGTAGAGTTTTATGAACTTCATCTCAAGGAAATATTGTCTTCAGACTTTCACAGCGGTCACGTTCATAAAATTTTAGAGGATTTTGCGAAACTAATATAAATATTTCAGTTTAAATAGTAGCAGGTTTGGATGAGAAATGGCGACAAATAAAGTTGAATATTTAGATTATCTCCATATATAAATCTTATTATTTATTCAAAATGCGAGAACAGTAAAAGTACTGCTCATGGAGGCAATCATAACTTTTTACTTCACTCAAACATTTTTGAGGCTCTAACCGAAGCAAAATTGCATTGGAGTTTTGCAACTCATCAACATCACCACCCAAAAACCGCACTACATGCAAATTCATGTTATTCTCTAATTTTTGCATACAAGTCCGTCTTTCCTTCAGGCGGGGCCTATTTGATGTCTATTTCGATGTAAGGTTCAAATTGGCGACTCATGAAACGTAGGAATCGTACAGACACTATGACCCAAGCAAAAGTGTTATCGAATCAAAATAATACGTGGAAAATTATATTATACATCTATTTATAAAACAAAATAAAATTTTCATGAGTTGGCAAGTTCATATCATCAAGTAGATTGCGGTTTTTCTTATTTGGTACTCATCAGGTACTTGACAAATTTGCCGATACCGTGTTCTTCAAATCACAAACAAAAGAGAATTACGTCCAACCGAAGCTGTTGTATACAACATAATTAACCCTCATTTGAATAAACAAAAGAAGTTTTCAAATTATTTGAATAACAGCTGGCGAATTGTATATGAGTTGGTGGGCGTGAGTGTGAATAATAAGCATGTAATATTTCCGCCTCCGATTTTTTGTTATGTAATGTGTGTTTAATCCAACTTCATGACCCTTGATTTTAAATAACTAACGAAATAAGGTACCAGATTCTATAGTTGAGTTGAGTTCTTTTGGAAAAGGGTGACCACTTTTAAATAGTGTTGTATATAATTGCTTCGTTAGAATTTTTTCTTATAATTGATGTACTACAAAACATGATCTTGTCCTTCTCTTCTAAGCTATTTGTCCTACCCTTATTTATAGACGAGCAATAAGTTTGGCATGCATCATTGATTTCGTGCACACAATTCAGCCTTACTGCAAATAAATATTTTAGTGTGTGCATTTACTTAAACTATAACAAAAAAATTCACTTTGCTTAAAATGATTATTTACTGATGAGAATTCTTTAACTTAACAGGTAACTTATTTCTGTTTCTCATTTTTACTAAGTGTGTTGCTCATAGTCGCAATAGCTAATTAATCTAATTTTCGAACGTCTTTTCTTTACAGTGTCACCTCATTGATTTGATTAGGTTTTAGAAACTAATTTATGCATCTTGAAGTGTAATTATATATTTCCACTCAATACATTTTTTATAACAGGAAATTTAAATATCTTCCGTGGAAAATATCTGAAATATCTATTTAATTTAAAATTAAATCAAACGTAAAACATTAGTCTGAGTTGAACTACTATAGCAGTAAACGAAGGAGCATGTAAATTTTACAATTTAAAACTACAGTTTTATAACAGAGAGGTTTACCTATAATGAAATTAAACATATCCAATTTGCACTTTAACGATTTTATTATGTATGCTTAATTTTTTACCACATTATCTGATTTTTACAATACATTAAAAACGTCTGACATGAAAACCTGCTAACATTTAGTCGGTAACATTACAACGACGAAATGTCATACAAAAAAGTATATGACTTTTAAATCCGTGGGTGGCTCAGTGGTTAGAAAACCAGATTTCGAAGCAAACGTGCCCAGTTTCGAGCCCAGTCCGTGGCAAATTCTGGTCAGTACGTGTTTCGATTAAGAAGTGTCTTTTCTACACTATACTTTGGGAGGTTTTGTAGTTATTGTAATAGGTTTTGCGGGGGTAGCTGTCTATTTAGTAATATTACCCCATTTGTAAATATCTATGGTGGCTATTATCACTACCCGTTCACATGATTAGACCTTGACCTTTTTCCGAAGGGTGAAGTGAGAAGACTCATACGTGTTATCAGACGTTTACTGAATGTTGTGTTGCAATGCATGAATCAATTCACAGTTAAACCAAATAGACCGTGCTCTAGAT
>JAQBSW010011127.1:0-21349 GCA_029291075.1 Eudiplozoon nipponicum | reverse complement strand
ATTTATTTACGTTGCACCAATGAGAAAGCAAATTGCCGTTTAACCACGTCTAACCACGTTTAACCAATAGTATGCAAGTACACATATTGCATGTTATTTAAGCACGGTAATTTACCATGCAAGTCAGTTGTGGCATTTGCCTTCTACCTGCTTCACGCGTGTGCGTTCTGTCGGTTGTCAATACGCGTGCGCTCTGTCGGCTGTCAGTATCTACTCATCTTGTTGCGGGATACCGGAGAGACGAGCCAATTGAGTGCAGGACCTGCAGGACACCATCCACAACGCGATCACAGCTCAACCACGGAAGCAACAAATCAACCAGAGTCCACCCAAGGCTCTAGGACATCTTCAACGCTGAAGACTTCAAGAGAACGCATTACCCGGCCCTCTTAAGGGCCCCCATATCAGTAACTAATCTCTATTCAGAACACCTTAACCGAGTTTGTAACGTCGTACGGCATTTACTTGAAGCCGGGGCGTTTACAGGATATTTCCTTTTTCTAATAATAATTCTATTGCATGGTTGATATTTATCGCCACCACAAGTTATCATTTAAGTATTTCATGGTCAATTACTGACGCATCTCTTTCGCAATTTTCTAATAAATTAATTAAAATAAATTCAAATTAAACGAAGAACTAAAATATCCGATTTTGTATGTGTAACAAATGTAATAATTGTTTAAATAGTATTTTATTATCAGGGTTATTTATACATTAAGTCTCAATGTTAAATTCATTTTCCAAAGAGATTCTATAAATATTGTGTAATTGCGTATACCTCTATAATATATTACAGCAATATCTTTCAAATAAATTAAAATGTTTACTACTTTGTTTGTTTTAATAAATCATGAATACTATTAAAGAAATGATCCATAAGAAAAAATACAGAAGACCATCTAAAGAGATAAAAATAACAGGTTTTTAATTCCAACAAATGTAGAGCATTTAAAGCAGAATAACTTTCAGGGTGTTCTTTTATATACATACTAAATTTCGCAAGACATTGCACGGGTTTATAGTAGGATTAGAATTGCATTTCTTTAATTGAATATACAAACGGCTGTTCTGACTTCGAAGGCAGCCGAGTTTGCTCCGGAACCTTTTTAATTCACGATTTATCGCCGATAAACACCATTCTGGCCTTGTTCATGGCTCACTTTTCAATTAAAAGCTTACGAACATTTAATGTTCTTGATTACATAGAAATTGTGCAGTCGACATTTCCAGTCACGTACAATTTATGCAAAACTGCTAGAAGTAAGAGCCACATATATATTTTCTTTCTATATATATATATATGCAATGCGGTTTGATCCTCGCTAGTCAGTTTGCCGTCGTACTTGGATGATGATCATGGAAGGTCGAAACTCGTCAGTGCGTTGCGACTGGCGGCAGTTTTGTTATGTTGTTCGACGACTGATTAAATTCAATATGATCGGTGTTTACTTCAAACTCGCAAACTTGATTTAAAGAAATGTTACCACCACCCGCGTAATCAATTACTTTTTAATTGTACTGTCTATAAAGAAAGGCATGCTTACTTGTCTTTTCGTACTGTGACGATGAAACATTTTCTCGAAACGTTAAAATCGGTGAACACACGAGAAAAAAGCGGAATTTTACGAATATTCTTATTTTATCCTAATTAACTTGCATTGTTAATTTATCGCACTTGTTTCATTACCACGTATGTCGCATGAATAGTGGGTACCGAACCAGGACTCACACTAGGTTAACGTAAAGATATTTCTATCACTATGACGAAATGGTCTGGGGTGCAATATTTTTGATTGAATTCTGTTTATACTAAGTTCTACTCCATAATGATGCCGCTGCTATGGATTTATGCTACTTTGCTCGATTTTATTACGAAAAAAATCCCCGCGCTTAACTATTCCTATTGTTATTTTTGATATTCACCGACATTTTTATTCATTAGTGTTTCAATCTTTGCCTTTCATTACTATTTTTCTACTCAAAATTTTTAACTCAACAATAAAGAAATGCAGTCAGTGTCAACAGTTTCCATTTCTGTCTGTCAAATGTGCGGCAAATGTTTCCGTTAGTTGTATTGCTATAAGCAATTTTAATTTTTAATGAAGGTATTATTATTTTACATAAAACGTTTGTTCTTGCTTTCTTCAGCTTGGCATTTTATGTCCTCTAAGCGTGTAATTATTTGTGTTTCAATGATGAAAGTTCTGCATTATGAAAGTGCTGCAATCTACATCCGTTTGTCTCACCAAATGTGATGACAGGATATTCTCCTTAGAGGGGTACATATCACATTTTATCAACGCTTTATAAAGATTTGTTGTTGACACAGAAGAAGGTAATCTATGTCTGACCGAACATATTTAGCGGAATCAAAATTGCCAAAATAGACGATGACTGAAATTGCCTCCCTGCATCAATCAAATTGCCTGAAATAATTGGTGTTATAACCAGATAAAAAATTTCATCTCTTGTCAAACGTCTCTACACTGTTTGCATGGATACTGTAACAATTGACAGTTCGTCTTAATAGCTAGAAATAAGCAACAATACATGACAATTCACATCAAAATTCATTTTGCTGAATTTAACATCGACTTCTTCCGTCTGATTAATAGGAAATACAAGGGTTGTATAGGCAATAACAAATAATTCTATGAATATCCGAATAGCATATCGTTTTAGACTAATCAGTTTGAAAAGCTATAACATATACCGAAATGTCGGAAAGCCTATTACTGACAAATTCCGCGGGTGGGTCAACTGCTCTTATTTTTTCATAATTTCATTCTTAGTTACGCCTTAAAACATGAATTTACTCAAAATTGCGTAGCAACCAATGTCTCGTACCGAAATTAATAACTACTGTTTCGATTAATTAATACTAAATATTGGTTTTGTAGACGAGAATCGCATTTACACCACGATAGGTCTCAAACACACGTCTTGAAATACATTATGTGATCGTTAACAATGGCAGGTGATCATTCTATCCTTAATAAATTTCTCTGATCGGCTCTCTGTGATGACGCCAGAGAGCAGGACACGCACGAGAAGATGGATTATACTTGTTGCTCGTGCTAGCTTTGGAATATACTTCAGGTCCAAGTAGATAAAACATATTTCTCAGTATGCCAAAACCAGAACATAACAACAACAGCCGCTGTTCGACTGTAGCATTTTGAAGCTTCGATTTACCAATACGCGTTGAACGATATTAATGCGTTTGGTTCACTCGTTGCGTTTATGAACATACCGTTTTTAGCATCGCAGCTAGATAGCTGACTACCTGGCTAAATTAGCGAATAATTATGCAGATACCTGGCGGACTGACTGCCTGATCATATCGTCACCATGGTTACGTGTTTAGTTATATCTTGCTGTTTGAAATTTGGATCATGCGCATATAATTGTATATGCTTTTATGTTTGTTTATTGTTATTGCCCTTGTCGTCATAATTAGTAGAAATTATTTATTTATATTTTCTATTAAACTAACTACACAAGTTACAATCATTATAAACTAATTAATTGGATCAACTTTTTTGAACTTAAGACTTAAGGTATATTTTGTATGCATTTTTAGTTGATAAATTCCTCTACTACATAGGTCATTCAAATGGACAGAATGTCGTTGTAAGAAAGATAGTTGCGTAGAGTTTTATTAGCTGCATCCTATACTGAATTTTTACCTGTATTTCAAACTTATAGTTGTGTTACTTAATATGTATACACTTTTTTACTGAAAATAATTTTTGTGAGCAATCATAGGGTGAGGTTATATATTCCGACAATTTTTCATCTTATCTGTTATCTAAATTAAATTCCTAAAGCCGTTTGATATTTTAAAATTTAAGGGGAGCTAGAGCAGTTGATCGTGCGGGATTGGGTTACCGCAGCCAACGAGAGAAGTGAATTGTTCGACAGTCGAATGTTAGACTGTGGGAACGGGTCTGTTATAATTGTATGAAGCCATCTAAGGATGTTCAACTGGCGTTGACCTTTACACAGTTGCCAATATACAAAAGCTAGCCAAACTAATGGATAAGACGCAATTGAAATGCCACACGTTAGATTGGCATCGCCGTTGCATTTCGTTTCGAAAGCTAACGGATCCGGAAGAGATTTTGGTAACTGTCTTTAGTTAAAATTAATAGTGAAAACATACGCATATCCTGTTCCCATCATTAATACTTTACTAGAAATAATTTTTTTAATAAACTATTTCTCTGTTATTAACTTAAGACATGCCTACCATCATATATTCGTTGACTCTAAAAATAGAGATCGGATTGCTGTTATTAATTCCGAAATTCCGACCTTTATTAGAATTAGAGTTTGCATACGGCGCCTTTTTCATGTCATACGCTGATGACGTAATAATGTTTATATTAGATTTCGATTCGCATTCTGACCTTATTAGCATCTTGCATCCTTCGTAACAGAGCAAAAACTAAAAATAATATTTGAAAAGTCGAAAACCACTGTGATCTCAGTTTCCATAATATGGCATCATATTTCCTAAAATTTTATTCTGCATTTTTCCTCCAAGAATAAATCGATTTTGAAATTGATATCGTCTAGGACAGAAAACTTACTGAGAATCTTGATATTCCTCAAAATATACTTTTTTCCGTCAAAGTAAATATATAACTTATAGATGTACAGGAAGAGTGACCGTGTACAGAAAAAAACTCAGTTTATGCTTAAACGATAAATGACACAAATTGCTTCTTTCTACGGTAAACATGTTCTTTAGTGCAACAATGATAAAACGCCCGTATTTTTCACTCTTTCTCCTCACAATTAACACATGGAATTTCCATATGCGACGGATTAGTACAAGAGTTTAGTTGTGCTATTTCAGGTATACACGGCACTATAGATATTTCTTGCCTTCTAGCAACCAGTGGAAAGTAGGCAGTAATGCGCTTTAATGGCGTATAACAGTACGTTTCTTGGGTTGGAATCATAGAAAGAACACTAAGTGATGAGTTCCCTAGTTTACATAAGTTACATAATCACGTCACACACTTATTTAACATGGATTACTTCCGAACAAAATCGGTACAATTATCCAATGTTCGCATTGATATTGTTCATCTTTATCGATTTAATGAATTCAGTTTTCATTTAGTCACAATCAATAGTGCTTTTCGTAGACGTTAGCGATATTACCTATGCACGCATAGCCAGTATTAGTATTGCGAAATAGTTATTACTGATAAAAGCCAATTTCATGGCTTTAATAATTTAAAAACGATTTTCCGCTTCATATTTTTCATTTTAAGCAAAATATTTCTCTACCACCACCAGGATAATGGTATAGTGGAAGAAAGGCGTATAAAGCATACTGCCGATTTCGCATCCTTTTACTTAAATGTTTGCTTGATCCAAACATTATCCTAAGTTGTTCCTGCAATGCATTCTCGTGTACACCCCTAAGTTTAGTATGTCTACAGGGCGTCTCAGTAGTGAATACCTCTTGTTTAAGAGTCTATAAGTCTAGCAGCTGAATAACATCACTCGTCCAAACTTCTTCCTTCTGCACTTTCGAGGCCGCTGAATAGTACTTCTCCGTAAAGACAATGTAGTGGCGCTACTACAACAAAAGTTTCATGGTCCGAACCAAAATTTACATTGACCGTCATAACATTTAACATATTTTAAGGCGCAATATCTATATTAAAAGGCATAAATTAGTTAAACCAATTTTTTTCTCGCCTGATTATAATAACATACGATCTTTTAATGCTTTCCAGGTTTACCATACTGACGGCCTTAATCAAATCAAATCATTCTTCGTATAGCGTGTAACTCATTGGTCTTATTCTGAATAAGTTTAATTAAAACGTTTATTCGCCTTTATCATGCGGCACTTGTACCCTATTTAATAAAAAACACGTCTATTATCACGTGGATAAACATTATTTATATGTCATGCTCACTTGTTTTAAATTATGCAGACATAACATCAAATAGTCCTGTTTACTTCGTCTAATATCTGCCATTAAACACTAAATTAAGTTCTTGAGCTTGGGGACTTTTGCACTTTTATTTGGAAAACGAAGTTAATGTTACGTTACACTATTGATATTAAGTCACAATTCAATAAAAATAAAACTTCGTAGAATAACCATTCGCTGACAAGTCTCAAACTTACACGCTGTGTATTAGAAATACACTGGTTTTCTTGCACTGACAATGTACGAATAAAAATTGCAATCAGTAACTGATTAAGTGGATTTATCCGGATTTCTTTGCTTGTCTCTATGTGTTGCAACTTATTAAGTCCGTGAGAACTATTGTGGCTCTACATTTATAAATTGACGTATCCTGCATTTAACGCGAATACAAATATTGACGTCATTATGGAAATCAAGAATAGTTGGCTTCTGGCAATTCAACTCAACAAAGTGAGATATAATGTGCATTTAGCAACCGATTCCGACACGAACAAGACATCAGGACTCAATATAAGGTAAATGTGTTCTGGAAAATATAATCATTTTCTGGGCTCTCTTTAATTTTTTTGTTTGTCGTGCTCCTCGTAGTTTAACAAATTTGAAATTTCTTGATGCGGATTAGAAACATCACTCGTCAAACAACAAAGTTTCGGCAATTCGTCGACCTGTTCAACTCAGGTGTAGATCGCGCTGTGAGTCATACACGTAAACCATGGTCTTTGGTAAATAAAAGTGTAAACGCATTATAATTAACAGTTAAAATTATTATTTTGCGAACATTAATTTATTGTGTTAATGGGATTAAGAATTTGATTTTGTATACATCATTCTCGATTTCTCTGAGACGTTCTTCGTAATTGTAATGATTTCCGCAAATTATTGAAATATGAATGACATTTATTAAAGTACAGTTAAGCATTTGTTATATAAATACAATCATTGTGAACTAATAAGCATGGCGGATTATTAGTTTATTTTGAATTATGCATTGGTTTGAAAAAGTTTAAATTGTGATAACTGTAAGATTTAATATGACCTGTTATTCAATATTTTTTAATCAATGAATTCAGGTAAGTGACTTTTCAACAATATCAAAACTTCTTTTTTTAATTGAGATAAAATTGTAAAGTACAATAGTTTTCTTTTAAATTTTAATACCAAACATTTTAACAAATAGTTATGTAAAATGGATATTTATTATGAAATAACATTTGATTATGTTAAGTACACTGTTATATTTAATTTAAATTTACAATAATTCGGGTGTATGCCAATATATTGCGAAGTTAAAATATAATTAGTTATTGGTTCATAAGACATGTGAATCCATCTACGTAAAATAAACAAATAAAATATTTAACTTATTTTAAATAATTTTTCTCATATATTTAGATTATTTACATTAATCAATGTAGCAAATGAAAAACCAATGCATAGTGTACATTAATGGCATGTTTTCTGTTAAAAACATGTAATAATCGAACAATTTAACATGCGGATTTGGAATGTATAATAACTATATTTTTTCACCGATCACAAAACAATATATATTACAAATAAGTAGTAACATTAACTGTCGATATCAAAATATGCTAATTGAAATGTAAAGAAAGAAGTAAAAATTTCATCATATCATCGCACAATATAATTTTTACATTTCGTATATTATAGGGGTAGTTAGTTTTATCACGTGTAATAACGGATACCAAGAGAATGCGAAACGCATCAGAAATGTTATTTAATGAGTTTACATGGTATTGGGCAATATATCATCTAAGGAAATCTAATTTCAATACTCTTTAAATCAAGTTTGCGAGCTAGAAATAAACACCAATTCCATTGTACTTAACCAGTCGTCAATCAACATAGCAAAACTACCGCCGATCGCACGCACTGATGCGTTTCGAACTTCCATGATCATTATCAGAGTACGACGGCAAACTGACAAGCAAGGATCAAACCACATTGCATATGTATATGGAAAGCAAAATTAGATATGCGGTTCTCACATCTAAAAGTCTCGTATACATTTTTTTTGAAAGAAATTGTCGCCCGCACAATTTCTATGCAGTCACGAAAATTTTATGTTTGGAACTTTCGCCATAAAAAATATATAAAATACAATTAAACATTAATTAAATACTTCAAGCTCGCAAACTTGATGT
Organism: Eudiplozoon nipponicum; assembly: GCA_029291075.1. Classification (NCBI taxonomy): domain Eukaryota; kingdom Metazoa; phylum Platyhelminthes; class Monogenea; order Mazocraeidea; family Diplozoidae; genus Eudiplozoon; species Eudiplozoon nipponicum. Next base: position 13,218 of record JAQBSW010011127.1, on the reverse strand, counting down.
AAAGAATTGTTATCACCACCCGCGAAATCAATTATTATTTTATTTTATTTTATATATATATATGTGTGGCAAAAGCTGAAAACATTTAATAATTGTGGCTGCATAGAAATTGTGCGAGACTATAAGATGTGAGAGACGCATATCTAATTTTCTTTTCCATATATATGAAATGCTGTTTGATCCCCGCTAGTCAGTTTACCGTTGTACTCTGATGATGACCATGGAAGTTCGAAACGCGTCAGTGCGTGCGACTGGCGGTAGTTTTGCTATTTTGTTCGACGACTGGTTAAATACAATGGGATTGGTGTTTACTTCAAGCTCGCAAACTTGATTTAAAGAATTGTTACCGCCACCCGCGCAATCAATTAATGTTTAATTGTATTGCTTAATTTCAATATTGTTTTTTTTCACTATCCATGGAACCAACAAATGCTTTGATTATTTATGCCAAGTTTGCTAACTTGAAATAAATAACAATCCAATTTTATGTAACACGTCGTCGAGCAAAAAATGCTTTGATTTAAATTCCAATAAATAATATATTTAACAACAATTTTACCATGGTAAATTTGAAGCATTGATAAAGTGAAAGATAATGTATAAAAATAATTGCTTAAACAATTAATAAATCTAACCAAATACTCGTTAATAATTAAAAACTTTTATTTAAATTTAAGAGGCATATGCGATTTACTAGGTCATATTTTTCAATATTTCAATCAAATAAATGTGTAAAAGAATAAGTAATTATAATTTCTTTACGCAGAAAGAAATCATGCATAAGCTAGATTTATTCATGACAAAAGCACTTTTGTAAAGCATAATTTCTTTCCAAAAAGGCGTAGCAGATAATGCAATACACGTATCTTTTATGTTACATATAAACCTTATCATGTAAATGCAACACAGAATGGATTATTCTTCATTTTTTACCTGAATTGCATGTATTAAAGAACGGAAATATTTCTTTAATTTTCAAAATACTTTGAAAATTTTACAATCAACTTTTTGCGCACAAATTATTCCATTATTTCAGAATATTCATATTGAAACTAGCTACTCGCTATAATGTGTATTAGCCATGTATTGTAATAAACTGAACATAGGAGAATGCAAACTTACTTTTAAAAGATATTATCGTATTCATCCTAACGGCTCCGCTATTATGTCACATTTGTTTTCCCACCATCGCGGAGCCGTGCAGAGAATTATTAAATTAGTATTGCGTGGTTATAGGTGTGATAGCAAGTGTTGCCAACTCTGATGATCAAGCTGGAAAAATTGAATTGAAATGCTAGAAAATATAAGAAATCTCTGTATAGCTCAGATATGATAATAACAATGTCAGTTAGTAGAAATAAAATAGCAATATAAGTATAACTCTATTAGGAAGTCGAGCTGTTGGCTTCATAAATTAGGATTACTTGCATCTAAGGAACTTGAATTAATTGTTGAATTTACAATTTCCTTTTTATTCACACAAAACAAATATAATTCCATAATATCCGTCTAAATTTATTTAAATGCCCAATTCTGCATATTAACAACGGTTCATCAATTGGTAAATAAAAGCTTTTACCACCAGCTATGTATTTAAACAATACCTTATTGCACGGGTGGTGGCGAGATTATATTTATTACCAGTATATTTTGATTGGCTGCCTAGTATAGTTGATCACCTTAAGTGGCACAGAAGACACGGGTGCAAATAATCAATCCTCAAAAATAACAACTGAAAAATGCAGCAAGAAAACTGGATTACCTATCAAAGATAGCTAAATACTAATAAAGTAATTTAAATTAACAAAATATGAATATTTGAGAGCAACTTATTCAACGTTATAGCATACAATTTTCTAGCCAGAGGCCCTCGGCAGAAACTTTTTGCTAGAAATAAAAATCTTATTTCCATTTGGTAACCACCGGCAAAAAATTGTAGTAGCTTTATCCCAGACGAGAAGAAATGTTGAGATGTTTTTAATCAAGTTTGGTACTCGGTAGAGTTAATATCGTGGAATTTACACCCTTGTAAATCAATTTATAACTCAATCTGTGTTTATTGATTGTTTTCAGAAGATTTCCTTAGTTCCTAGAAAACTCATTCAGAGGAAGGGTCTAACAAGCTTTATTAAGGAAGCAATCTTTCTTTTAACCGTTATTTAAGCCAATTGTTATATTTCACGCTAAAACACTTGATTTTGTTTATCGCTGGTTGTAATGTTTTCGCCAACCAAAATTATTTTGTCCTCCTTAAACTCTATCAGTTAATTCATTTTTCCTTATAATTGATTAATTCAACTAATCATAATTTGAAGCTCAAAAGATGTAGCTATTTACCGAATTGTGTTTTTTTTATCCCAAAAAGTCCGTTCTTTGTGTTGGGTGATATTAATTTTAATCATGTATGAGCAAAACCTGATGCTGATTTGATGTGATAGACCGTTATTTCCTGAGAGATCTTCATATAAGTCAAGCTTTTATGACTTTTAGTTAAATTAAACAAATGAATCTTTAAATCCAGAAAATGAATAACAGAGTTGCATAAATTTAACAAACAAAAGCAGGGAATTTAAAAGGTTTTATTATAAAACCGTTTGAATGTGTTCTTTAAAGGTCAATTATAGTGTCATTTGTAATGTTGTTTCACTCATAGCTGAGGAATCTGGTTCTTTTTATTTTTATATGAACACACTTTTGATCCATTTAGATGTTTTTTCTATGCCACAATATGAGTGATAAAAATTACTTCTATTGTGCATATTTAGCGTTTTTAGTTAAATTCTATACAACCTGTAAATACCATCAGCCCACTTGTCAAACCAAGTAACTGTCATTTATAGGAGATCTATTCACTTAATAACTGCTTATAAATAAACACGAGACACGATTCATTAAAACCAAAGTATTATGCGTATTTTGGCCGAAAGAATATGTTGTACGTGATTGTTTTCATGAAGTGGAAATGAATACATCTTAACGTGCAGAGTATTTGCATAAAAACGCAGAATATCATTAGCTTATGCGTTGGCCAACCAAATTTAGGGAAGGCGACTAAACTCACTTAGTTTCTTCTTTTAATAAGCAAATGCACTGCAAGTCAAAACCAATCGCCTCATCAACAGCAAATAATAAATAATGCTAGGAATATTTAGATTAGTTCTCGGATAAACGAAAACCTTTGTTTGTTTTATGGTAGAGTTCGAAATAGAATATATGTGAATGCCGTCCAAATATTATATTAAATAATAATCGCGTAATAAAACTCTTATAACTTAAGCTAGCTCAAATTAAAAATATGTAAATTTGCAGTTTATTGCATCAGTAATTACAGACACGGCACACATAATATTGGTACTATGTACCAATTCGTCAACCATGTTATCGGTATCAGATACTGCCACAATATCCATAGTGTCAGTACCCTTTACCGACTCGATGTATATATTATTTATAGTGACTTGGCTCTAGATTCGCATTGTAGAAGACTTATTATGATGTTAACTTCACTACTAAGGGTTTACACATTCGTATAGGAGATTGTACGGTCCAATTATCCCACATTCCGAACCTAAATGTACAGTGGGCATACGCCGCAATACCAGGTCCTACCGAGAGGACGTCAGTAAGCACAAAACAAACGTGCACATGAAATTACATCATACTTTCACCTTGACTTTGACTTATCCTTCTGGTCATATTTGATCTAATTTGACTCTAGATGCGCAACATCAAATACACAATAGAGAATGTATCCATTTGAATTAATAAAGCGCAAATAATTTCAAAAGTAATGTTCTATTTTGAGGTTATTCGTATTGGCTAAAAAACGGATTTCTTTGGCAAAAATATACATGAAATAATCGTATGTTTCCATTATAAATTTTGTGTGGTATGTTATTAAGAAAAAAACTTGGCCATAAACAGATAATTAATATTCCTGTTTATTGCTACTCTGAATCATTCAATGAAAAAGTTGTTCAATTGCATGGAAAGCTATCTTCATCGAGTTTACCAGCGTTTATGGAAGAAATTTTCATTTTCTTTAGTGTGGCATTGGCTATCACTGCTTTTTAAGAAGTTGGTAGCGCACCAAATGATTGTATTTTCTAAATAAAATCCACGATTTGTGGTTTTCATATATTTTAATCTGAATTTCTTCAAAGACTTACATTATTTGTTTAAAGCATGCGATCAATTTTTTTTGTAAGTATAAAAATAATTTTTATGCTTCCTTTGCTGTTAAAATTGAGACGGGTCACTGACTTATTCATCCAATTTAGCAGTACAGCAATTTATCTTGGGAAACTAAAATTTGACATTTGCCTAGCGTTGACATTCATACAGATTCATTCATGTGTAGTTCCACATTTCTTTCATCTATCACCTTTTAGTTGCGGATTGTCTTGACATATTTTATGTGAAGCTCTAAAACTTCCAAAGGCACTGTTTCAATAACACCATTCTCTAACTAATTTCGAGAGATTCTTCTTTTCAAGTCATTGCTGAAGCCTACAGTATACACGTAAATATTTTTATTCACATTACCTTAAATAAAATAATAATAAAGCAAAACTATTTTCAAAATATTTGTGTCGTGAAGATTGTGTGAAGTGTGCAGCAGGATAGCTCAGTGGTTGGAGCACCAGATTCCTAAGCAAACGTGCCCAGGTTCGAGCCCTATCCACGGCAAATAACGGAAAGTACATGGTGAGTTCCCAATAAGGTACTGGATGAATTTCCTTTTCTACACTATACAATACGAAGCTTATACTGAAAAATATATTTGTTCATTATTGGCCAGGTGTTTACATCAAGATTGAATCCATGATTAATGTTAGTCAAAAAGTCGGTCGGTTTAGTTTTGAAAGTTTTATCCGCTTTTCTCAATAGGATTAGAAAATAATTTGCTCAACTATTTGATTATGTAGTAATCAGTTATTTCTATCGTGATTTATAATTTTCTATTTGAGCCATGTTTATTTGTAGACTATTTACTCTTTTAAAATCAGTTTTTAGTTTAAAAAGTTTCTTGCAAACTCCTGTTTAATGATCTTTTCGTCCATATTCAATTCGACAAGTTTGAAATGATTAATTAGTTTACATAGTTTGTTAAATTGTTCCAAGTAAACGAACGGAAGCGTAACTATTTTGCTGCCTCAGATCTTGTCTAGTACTGTCCAATTTTAATTCCCGTTACTGTTAACGAAGCAAAAATATGCCGCAATAATAGGAAAAGTATTAATAGCTATTTGGCGCATGAAGAAAATCGATTAAGATTTTTTCAAAATAATCTGTATTTAGAAACAAATTTTCATGCTGTTTACTGATTTCTTAAAACAGTAACAATTATTATATATATATATATATATATATAGGCGATTCCGAATATTTAGAATATATTATCATTTTGGCGCTATAAAATTGATTTCTACGATAATATGCGAATATTATTAATTGGTTTAGAAGACAATGTGGGTTGTCTTCCTTAAACTATTTGTTAGGTACTGCTTTAAAAGCCGCTTGTAGAACTCTTTCAACTGTGAGTTTATCGTAATGAATTTATATTCTCCAATTGCAACTTTTAGTATAAATTTGAACTTGGAAGAGTTTAATTTCATTTCGGATGTACTAATGATCGCGCATAATATAAAAATAAATTTACAATTTAACGATTGCAAGGATTTGCGAGATCTGATCTCGACATAAATAGTTTTTTTCCACAGTTTAAATTTAGAAATTCAACGTAGATTATATTTTATTACGGTTAAAAGTATACAACATCAAATAGGAAGATAAAGCGAGATTTAAACGATGTCCGCTCACACATGCACACATTTTCACATGTATGTATATTCGGTACACCCGCAATTATTTTTTACGATTTCACTTGAACAAAGGACATTTAAACTGGTGGCTTTCGAAATGACAAATTCTTTACAAATAACTCATTTGTAGATTATCTAGTGTCCCGCCTGATATCGAGTAATATTTTTATAGAATAATTTTGAAACTGTGGAAATTTGTCCATTTAAAGGATGAATTACGTCCAGAAAAGTCTTGAAATCGCTTTTAAAAACCTATCAAACCTGCGAATCTACCTGTATAACTCCATTTATTTATGCAAATGTACGCGGGATAGACTAGTCAATAAAGAAAATTCTCTCGAAGAAAATTTACCACCCACAATTTTTTGTGATATAAAGGTTCTTAGTGAATGGTTTTGTAGTAAGCAAGCATAAAAAAGTAAATTAATAAATCTAGCAGCTAGACCACACAGTACAAAGAAAGTAATTCTACCTTAAAAAATAGCAACCATTTGAAATATTTTCTAATCATGTTACATCAGCATGTAAAATTGCGATGCCAATATATAACTTAGGTTTTTTTACTAAAACCGCTATTTGGTCGTAAATTGAAGAGGTAAAACTACTTGCATTCGAACAATCCAACATGATTTTATTCATAAGGATGCAGCATCTGCTCAAAGTGCTCTGACGGACTGAACAACAATGTGCATTCTAAACTAATATCAGTTCGTAGAGGACAAAATTTCAACAATTGTCTACCAAAATTTAAAAAAACTCGTAACCAGGTGAATTTGTGTGTATTTTTTAAAAGGAGAAAATAAAAGAGCTGCTTATTATTGAAACTGACAGATACGACATACTTTATCTGCTGGTCAATAGAAAGAAGAACTTCGTGCAAACACGGACAATAAAATGAGGAATATTGTGCATAATTATGTGCGGATGTTTCGTTATGTCTGTTTAATTGGGCGTTTGCCTCTGCTTGTGAATTTTTACTTTATGTTTGATGTTCTACAATGTAAAAATTTAATCCAAATGACAGATTTTGTTTAATAAATGCCCATTTAATTGAAATAGCAATTTTTAAAGCTATTTATTTGAGTTAACTTACCTAGGATAATTTTTTCTCAACTTTAAAACAAGAAATTTTTTCCGATTAAATCACACAGTGAAATGTAGTGAAGCCTGCTTTACAAGATGTCTCAACTTTATTATACACAAACCTGCGAAGGACGAAAACCTTAAATTCTGCGCACAATGGCGAATTCTAATTCGATTCTAACTGCAGGGAGTCTCAGTCGTTATATTGATTGGTCAAAGCAGATGTGCTCATGTTTGTGACACGTCCGCGGAAAATTCTGTACAGTATGTGAGTAGCTCCCAATGCGCACAAAACACTCCAATGGAAGAATTGCCTTTTCAGAATTATTCGATTATTAGCTTATACACATAATTGATTTAATTAGTTGTTTGATTATTTAATATCTATATTTATTGTTGATCATTTTATATAACTCACCATCAAATTATAAATCTGCATCGAGAGAATTTTAAAATTTCTAAAATAATTATATCTTATACCGAAGTACTTATGCCTGACTCCAAACCTTTTGAGCGGGCGGCATATCTCTTAGAATATGTGTGATTGATTTTGCGCTTTTCATGACACACGTGGTACAGATTAATGAAAAATGAATGGGATAGCAGAACAATTGTAGATACGCTTTCGGTTAGTAACAAATTTGAATATAAGTAAGAATAATTCTTTTAAACGATTCGCCAAATATTCAAAATTTGAACAACTAAACAAAATTTGTTTCAGTTTTATTTCGCTTTCCTTTAAGAAAAAACTAAACCAACCTCTAATATTAATAAAGTTTTGTACCTTTTAAATAAAAGTAAAACAATTAGTGTATATATACAGGTGAGTATAGAGAGCATATATATAATGAGGCAAGTGATTTCTATCGAGCAATTACTTTATGTGCCTAATTATAAAAGGATTGCAAAGACCATCTGACCAACATTTGTTTAGCAAAAAAATGGGAATTTGTCATGGCGCCTGTTTATACGTAATATTTGTCTGCAACAACTGGGCGCATAGATACACGAGATTATCCATTTTTACGCTGTCAATCGTATTTCTTCAATCATACAAAAACCACTATTCTACAATATAATGCTCGGTTAAAAAATAAGTTTATAAATGTTGAGCCTCAGGAATCATGTGTATATGTTGATAAATTCTGTGGGTTGGAGAGAATATATTTGCACGGAACGGTATTAGTTGAGTCTTTCTCGCACCAGCAATCTCAAGACGTAATCAGATAGTGTTTACTGGTTTTCCTTTGTTAGATCACTACTCTAATTTATTATATAATGTTGCTCTGCCTTGATTGTAGCACTGCTCTAATCAGTTATATGATTGTGCAAGTTTGCTTATCAATAACCTTAAATTATGGCTGTTCTACGTTTTTCTTCTTTATTTTATTATTAATTACATCGGGGTACGCGTAATATATGTAGTAGCAGACAATATGCTATGTTGCAAAATACATTGTTTCGAAGCTATTTGCCTCCATCGTTAATTTTTGCACTTCACAAGAGCATCACATCTTCATGTGCAATAAATTGATTCAAATGAAATCCTAAATCCACACATTAATTTCATTCTACTGCCAATATACAGCTTTTTGGAAATATTTTCTATGGATTTTTTCTTTATTTATTCACTACAAATATTACGTTAACAGAACAATAATGGTGTCTTTAAAAAAATATCAGTATTTTATTTTCTTTGCTTAAAATACATGCAAAATAAAGATTTATCTTTTATCGGTATGAAGTAATTAGTGAAAGGAATTTACGATTAAATAGAACAAACGATTTTTGCTTCGTTAAAAGTTAAAAAAAAACTTTATATGCTTACATATCAAACGCTGAGGCATTGACAATTTTAAAAAAATTAAATCCATGTCTTTTAGAACGAATTGAAAGATACTTTCTAAAAAATGATATATTTCCTTAAACTGCAAAGACTTCAAATTTGGCGCCGCCAAAATTCTATTTACTTAATTAACGTATCTTAAATTTACGCCGTTATAACATTAGCGATAATTTATAGATACTGCGTAAAGTGTAGATATTGAATCGTTACATTGTTTCCTTTCAGTATTCGTCATTTTGTAACGCAAATTCATTTGTGCCATCTTAATTCATTTTGCGATTAAAAAATATTTGATTGATCTATTTTAAAACTAAACAATGAAATGCTTAATTTTTGCTTATCTAATTCTTCAGTTTTTGCCTTTAACAGCCTACATTGCCGCGATTTGTGTCGATAGAATCCATTTAATACAGAATTTTGAGGTATTCACCATTCAAAGGATGGACTAAGTTCAATTGCAGTTGCATAAAATACAAGTTAGACAAAAAATAAATTTAAGTTATTAAACATATTTTAGCGCGGGCCAAAAAAGAGACCATATAGGAACAAGAACAAGGAATAATAGATAGTTATGAAAAAAACTTATAGGTTTAAAGGCAGGAAACATTTAGTTCCTAGTTAATGCCATGCAATTTGTTCGATACTTAAAAAGTGTAGCTATAAAGTGGGTTACAAGGCAGACCTACGTTGAATAGAATGTTTGTCATTTTTAAGGCGATAAAAGAATAGTGAGCCTTCAAAAACAAATTTAGATCTGAAAAAGTGGTTACACAATGCAACTAAAAGAGCTAGTCTTGCATACTTAGCAATGTAGTTCAAAATGATGTCAAAAAGAGATTACGAATTCAAATTTTCTTTCATTCGGAAAATTAAAATATAATATTTTTGTGCCTACAGTCTTCTAATGAAAATAATCTGGAAGCAAGATTAAACGAAAAATAGGCTTGGTCACTTTTTGGCATCGCCGTGATCTACACTGACGAAAAATAAAGCGTCCCAGATCGTCATCTTTGCATTAAATCATTCAAGGTGTGACATTGCTTAAAAAGTAAAATACGTATTATTGCAAAAGACATTGGTAAGTGCACCAACTATGGTTTTGGAGGTGGCCTACGGAAGAATATTAAGCAATCTGAACTCCTGCTAATTCTAGCCAAGATTGACTTCAGATCTCATGTTTTTTTCTGATTTTAACTTAAAAAATTAATTAGTAATTTTCATTCTTTGTAGCATATTCGCATTACCGAATAAACAAAATATTAAAGTATGGTAAATTTTGTGTTTTGACATATTTCCAATATTTTTAATAAACTATTCAATTAAATATTGTGCCGTTTTATGTTTCCAATTTAAGTTGAATTACACAGAGATAAGAAAGATAATAGAATTAAATTTTTTAAATCATATGATATTAATGGCATAACCGTATAATAAAGACAAGTAATCAGTTTATCTAAAGCAAGTTGGATTAATTAAGATAAACAAACGTCTAGTTTTACGTATTAAATCGAATAAAATGACAAAACTTCCTTGGTGTGCACAAATTGAAAGGTAACCAATTTTTAGGTAATAATCAAAACGCGATGGAAAACTGTCTATCGCGTTGGTTACATGTCAATGCATATTTTAAATAATCACAATCAGATCTCCTATTCCTACTTCTATTAGACTCCCATGCACTGTAATTGCCAGAAATGTCATTAGAAATATGTCCCTACAAATACAAACACTGCGTTTTTGCGGCTTTAAACTCGTGTGTCTATGTTATACAATAGAAAATAATATGATTATTTTTCTTGATCCGCGTATTGCGTAAAACTGATTTTTTCATCTCCGTCAACACTTTCTCTTTCAGTGTTCATCAAAATTATGCCGAGGGTTTACTTTACAGAAGAAAAACCGGTAGAGTAATCGATGCCATAAATAATGGTAGGACGTTAAATAAACAAAAAGCAAAATTAGAAACTAGCTCAAGCAAAATATTTGCAAAAAGGAAATCTAAAATTATCTGTTCTTAATTTAATGCTTGTCCATAAATTTTATATTGAATTTTTTGAAATTTGATTGCGGAGTCGCAGCTACATATTTTGAAATTTGATTGATTATATTACCTAACTTGACAATGCCAAACTCATTTGCTGTTACACCTTTGTACATAGTACCTTCGTGTATTTCGTTATTACAAAAGTTATTGACGAACCGACTATGTCAGAATTCCATTTTTGTTACTATTTTACTATAATCCCCTTTCCGTATGCTAATTTGTATTTGCCTTTATTTCGTTTAACTTTATATATTAATAAGCATACCATTTGCACACAGTATTTTAGATAAGGTAATATAGCTTTGTTTTAAAATTGTTAAATTTAATTTGTATAACTTTCCGCAATCTTTATCCAATATCAGTAAAATTATTAACGTTTTATCACACATTAATTAAAATATCCATATAATATGGAGGCTCCAACCCTATTAGTTAATGAGAATCCAATAGAAGCTAAGTCGGATTCAGTCTTTGTACACCTATATGAGTCTGAAAAGTTGGTTTTAGCTTCCGCATTTACTTAGTTAATGCCTACAATATCTTGTGTTAAATTGTTAGTATCCTTGAACATTTAACTAAACTTTTACAGAATGTTAAATTTTAAAATACGATTAAAGTAATTCTAAAGAGTTCAATCCCAGTACTACATTATATCATCTACCGAAGCGCTTTCTATACATCATAGCAAGTTGTAAACTAATTTGGTCTTTACTCTACATAATTAATGTATAAACATAAGTCATATAACAATGATCATCAGCTAGAGGGCTAGATAGAGCTAAATTGTGATGCCCGTGAACACACAATAGTGTTTTGTTGATGCAAACCTGGTAAAATCAAATTGTATAATGGACCTTCTATTGCTTTTACCTTTCATTATTAAATCGATAATATATTTACGCTAATATTTTAGATGTAAATTACTTTTTATAAATCAAATCGTAATTTAATACCTATTAAGCATGATAATCAGAACTGTTCCTTGCTTCACCGGTGCAATTTGACTCTGAATAAAAAAAACCTTGTTGTTTTAGGTATCTGCGTGTTTTTGGTCATGATATTAAATGTACAACCTTTGCTTAATCAAACAATATTTGATCTTTAATTATTTTTACTGTGTGCCTGCAAGCTTTATAAAAGTAAAAGTTCATGTAATTATGCCACAACGTAATTGCCCAATAGAATTCTTGTCATTTAATGTAAGAAGTTTATTAAACACACGTAAATGAAACCAAATCGATAGAACTATCCACTTAGTAACTGCAGATTTTATGAGAAAAATAACATCGTTAATTTTATCATTGCCTGAATAAACCTTTAATGCAACAGATAAAAATTTCAAAATTAGAAAAAATATTATACTTTATTAATAGGCTTCTTTTAAACTAATATCACGTCTGTTGACTGAGCAAAATGCTTAATTCATTAATCAGCTGAGCCTTTTCACATTCATGAACTGTATAAAACGGAGCAGCAAACGCACGAAAATTTGTCATTTTGGTGATTTGATTCTATCAATACCAACACAGCGTCAATATCAACCGCGAGCTGTTTTACTTTTCATAATATATCATTCGGTATTTGAAAATTAACTTAATAGAATACGATGTATTACAATTAATAAAATGCACATGACGCCACTTATAATATCAAGAGTTCTCCAGTCAGGCTTGAAATGAAAAAGAACTGACTGCAAATTTATATTTCCTAAAATTCTGCAAAATACTGTGCTGTGCAAATTAAACATCGAAGAAACGTAATCTAAGACTCTTAATTGAGCCGAAAATTAATTGGCGTTAATGAAAGATTGAAAGCCTGGATGCCTGTAGATTAGATATCGCGCGTAGAAGGAATTAAATTTATGCATGAAAGCAAAGATTTCAATTGAGTTAGCTATAACATTTAAAGAATATTAAACCGCCGCAAGTTGCTTCATCATCTTATAACGTCCAGATTTCATTTCATCCACAATGCTTTTAGGTAATACAGCCTTCTGAAAATTATTAAACGAACATTGGTTGCGCGGGTGGTGATAACAATTATTATAATCAAGGTTGCGGTCTTGATATAAACACCTGACCCATTAATTACTTTCATATGTCAGTATAAACTAAGAATTGTATAGTGTAGAAAAGGCAATTCATCCAGTAGACCGGTTTCGTCCTTATTGGGAACTCATCAAGTACTGGCCAGAATTTGCTGCGGACAGGATACTTGATGAGTTCCCAATAAGGACGAAACCGGTCTACTGGATGAATTGCCTTTTCTACACTATACAATTCTTACGCTTTATACTGACATATGTAAGTAATTAATGGGTCAGGTGTTTATATCAAGACCGCAACCTTGATTATAATAATTGTTATCACCACCCGCGCAACCAATGTTCTTTTAATTATATAAATGTTCATTTCAATACC
>JAQBSW010011126.1:0-21350 GCA_029291075.1 Eudiplozoon nipponicum | reverse complement strand
AGATGATTCTACTAGATATCTGCAACAAGATGGCCACTGAGCTCGATTCGATGCCATATCGCTAAGGGTTTCTAACCAAGAACTGTGATGCGCACGAGGACACCATCCCGGCAGACGAGTGGGTCCTATACTACCCAATTTGGATGTAAGTGACTTCAACTGTTTCTGACATGTCAAAATCTTCCCACCTTGTTTCTTACGACAATCTGGTGCTGGATGAGAGAACAGAGCTCTACTGGGCAATCGAAATGAGGGCATACGCAAAACGTGACCGAGCCAAAAAAGTTGATTTTCTAACGAGGAGCACTTATTGGCTGATCCAAAAATACCTCTGCTGATGTCAACGTTAGTTACTCGTTGTTGGTAACCAACATGTGCTATACTACTCAAACAACGATGATCGAATGCCTATAAGCGTCTCAATTCATCAACTCTAAGAGGCCAAGATTCACTAGCGTATAGTAAAACTGCGTGTGGAGAAGCATTGTAAACATGACCTTTAAGGCAGAGTGAAATATTTGCGTTTCTCCATAAATGACGAAGGTTCGAGAAAGCTAATCTAGTTTTCGGGATTCTTATTCTCACCTCGTCGAACATATTACCTAAGCTTTTGATAGAGCTCCCAAGATATGTAAACCTATCAACCATGTCTAGATCTTCAGTCTGCAGTCGCAGCGTTGGAGCGAGTGGTGGGTGATTCTGTAACAGTATCTTACATTTAGAGGGTTCGAATTTCATAATCTATCCAACGTGGCCTGAGCAGCATCCCGATTGTCGAATAATAGTACGATATCCTCCGCATAGTCAAGATCGACTAGTTTACCGCCCGGGAGAACTTCAACACCTGCATCCTGAATATGTGGAAGAATGTTGTTCATAATAGCATTGGTTGCAAAATTTAACAAAAAGGGAGAAAGTAGACAACATTGACGAAAACCACTGCAGGTTGTAAAGTTATGCGTTCATTCGTTGTAGACCTTAACTCTACCAGAAGTTTCGTGTAGAGAGCGCGTATAATGTTAACAAATTTTGTGAGAACACCGCTTTTCGACAAAATATGGAATAAAAGATTGTGATCCACCAAATCAAATGCGCCCTTAATGTATAGAAAGACGGCTATTGTGGAACGGTGATATATCTCTGTTCGAGAACTTGCCTTAACGTAAAAATATTATCTATGCATCCTCGTCCTGCGCGGAATCCAGCCTGTTCTTCTCTTGTACGTCATTCACGTGAAGTGCTAAGACGACGTAGGATAATCGAAGCAAATAACCTAGATACGACTGGAGTCAAGCTTATAACACGATGGTTATCGCACGAATTACGATTGCCTTTTTTGAAGATAGGAATGATGGCCGACTAATTCCAATCAAGTGGTACGGTTTCCTCATTCCATATAGTATGAAATAGTTTGGTCAACGCTCCTGAAATTATATCGCCACCATACTTAAATAATGCTGGAAGCAAGTCATCTGGGCCCACGGCTTTGCGGCTTTTAAGAGAGGATTGCATCGCGTACTTCTAACTGTGATGTATCTTCGAGACTAACATTCCACACTGTTGATGCAAACATGCTTTCGGGAATCGGAACTGTCGCTGGTGCCCAAGAAAATTGATCTTTGAAGTGTTCAGCTTACCTATCAAGACGACTTTTTTATCGATTATTAAAGAGTTGTTACTATCATTTATAGTTTCACTAACTTTTAATTTTCTCGGACCTGTTGCACGAATAGTTTGGAACAAACAGCGACTATTACCTGACGCGAAAGCTACTTCCATTTCTTCAGCCTTTCTGGTCCAAAAGTTTTCGAGACCGACTTTTAGGCGCGCTTAATTTGGCGTCTTTTATTGCGACGAGTATTATTATGAGTCGAGCCAGGTGGAATTTTGCACTTTGTTTCGAGTATCTCCATAGATTTTACAGAGAGCCAGTGATTATTTCTACGGAGACCTGCAATGCTACATAAAGTAGTATCTGCATTGTGCATATTGGAACTTATATTGGATCAAAGTAAATTCGGATTTTCGCCATCCAGACCAGTTAGATTAGACTCCAAAACATCTTCATATTTTTGTCGGAAGGACGGTTGTTCGCGTTTGCCCACATCAATTTGTGGTCTATTATTAATTATTTTCCCGGAAAATTTTAGTTCAAATCTACAACGAAAAAGTGCATTGTCCGAGTCGACATAAGTGTTCCCAAAAGATCGACAATCCTAGATGCAACCACGCCATCTATAACTAATTGTTACATGATCTATTTGAGTCCGCCGTTTTCCGGGTGCTGGAGGACAAAACCGGTCAATTTGATGAATTGCTTTGCTACTTTTTATAATGCTTAGTGAATACTAGCAAATGTATATACAATGTATTTAGTGCTTATATCATGCTCACAAACTTGATTTAGTTAATTTTTATTACCACACGTGCAATTACTGATTGTTCAATTATATAAATATCCAATCATATATCACTCCTCCAGATAGCCTGGTGTTTGTAGACCGGTTTCGTCATTTTTTGGGATCTCATCAATTACTGTCCAAAGTTGTCCGAGGACAAGACTCGAACCGACGTAAACATTTCTTTCGGAGTCTGATACTATCCACTGTGCCACCCGTGCTGCATACGAATTTAAGGGTGACATTTGTATAGTTTATGAAATTGCCCATGCTAAATAACTGTATTAATTTAATTAAAATATTGATATGGAGTGTTTTTCCGATGGTTCTGACTGAGCATTTTTATAACAGTATTGGCGCGCCTGGTAACTATTTAGTTGATATGGGACCTCGCAGATATGTCAACGACTGCAGGATCAAAAATGTAATCTAAGCGATGCGTGTGTTTCGTATTTATTGACAACACAGCACTAGGAGCCTCTACTTGGCCTGAAACTGATTGCATAGTTGGTGGAGTAAGATTAGGCAACAGGACAAAATATGTTTCTTTCACGTAACTATTGTTAAAAGATGACGTGGAATATGCCCGTCTTTCCACCATTCTTGTTTTCCATCTGCACTATGTTTTGTCCATACTGTTACTATTTTTATATGGAAGATCGGAAATTTGAATATGATTTATTTACGTTTAGTTTCTTTCTATTTGTAGGTCGTTTTTTTGTTTTCAGTGTAGTTTATATTTGTGAATGAAAGTGTGCTAAACGTTGCATCGTAATTAAGTGATCAGGTCAATGTAATTGCACCTTTACACAAAGTCTATGAAATAAAGTACACATAAGTTGAAGTTGTTTGCAAAATCAGACAACAGTATAAAAAATTAATTTATTTTACCGTTTCATTTGGAAAATAGTTTAAAATCAGTTTATATTCTTATCAAAGGACGCTGAACTGTCAGTTGCTTCACACTTAATTGTAAAATTAGCTATGCAGGTAAATGCTTAATATTTTAAGTATTTATCTTATATATATATATATATATATATATATATATATATATATATAATTGGTGAATTATCAAGCTGCATTATTGAACCACCATATATTACTTTACGCTTACGAAAACTGTTTTGCCTTGTCAACGAAAGAATTTTAAGTGTCACGATATATGTTTGCTCGTCAGTCAGATATTCTTTCATACTTCTAATCAAGATTTAATTCTTTGTGGTGTGAGTATTTTATTCTAAGTTAGCTGGTTCTCCATTGTAGCATAAATCGCTTTACACTGATTTTGCTGTATTAATTGATGCTGGTTTACACCGTTTTTGCGGTAAACGTCAAACTTTATGCATTGAGCAGACTTAGTGATAAAAAAATGTCTTATTATGGCACTGATTCAAACTCACTTTGGAAAATAATAGGATATGCATCTTAGGAATATGTTCGGCTTGCTAGTAGTTTTAAGTATAGTCCGATCTAACGACCGGCCAACATGCCCCAGTTGTGCTGAAAACACGATCGTGAACGTCTCGATTCTAACACTATGCAACTATCCCTACGTTGAAAGCACGATTTACTGCTCATTGCTGTGGTTTTTCATGCCAGCGAGAGTAAGATTAGCAACAAGGTGACACCACATCTTAAAAATAAGGTATAATTCGCATCTTTCATACGCCATGTGGACTATTTAGTACTTCACCAATTGACGGATGTGACCAAGAAGAACATATTCTCATATGTGCACAAAATGTACAATTTTACTTTGTAGTATAATATTTTCGTCAAACGAATAGTGTGGGCTATTGGAAGTTGCATAATTCAATCACCACTTTAATAAAATTGTCTCAAATTCATTATGGAGAATTGCGAGCTATACTGAAGGTATATTGATGACCTCTTTCCATTCCTTGTTGACAAAACTAATTTTGCAAGAGTCGTGGAAGGAACTAGACGGTCAAATACCAATATAAAATTTACAATTGAAGAAGAGTCCAATAGCCAATTGTCAATTGCTCAAGCTCTATACAAATAATCAACTCGCACGGACAAACATATTAATTTTAAAAGTTGTGTAACTCAGTCAAACAAACGAAAATTGGTGAAAAATCTGGCCAACCGAATAATTTTTGGCCAGTACATGATGACTTCCAAATAAGGACGAAACCGATCTACTGGATGAATTGCCCTTTCTACACTATACAATTCTTAGTTTATCCTGACAAATGTATGTACTTAATGGATCTGGTGTTTATATCAAGTTCGCTACCTTGATTATAACAAATGTTATCACCGCCCGCGCAGCTAATGTTCGTTTAATTATATAAATGGGATCTGTTCTGAACATAACATTAACAGAGAGATGTATTAAAGGAGAATGGGTAACCCGCACATTTTATTCATGTCAGCGAAAACAGAAAGTCATAAGAAATCAAGCGAAAAATTGGGTGAGAGATCTGATCTACAGATGAAGTTTCAAAGTGGCATATATATATGCTTAGTCAGCAAATCAATTCAAGCGAGTATACCTGATATAAAATGCATTAGATCACAGAAAATACTCCAAGCAACTACCTTAAACAATTCGTTAAATCAACTTTGCGAGCTTCAGATTAACATAAATCCTACTATAAATAACCAGTCGCACAGCACAGCAGATTAACCGTTAGTCTAACGTACTGATGCGTTTCGACCTTCAATGATCATCATCAGAGCACGACGGCAAACTGGCTAACGAGGATCAAACCGTTATGCATTTACAACGTATGGTAAATTAGGTATGCGGTTCCCAGTCAAAGTACTTTCTCATACACTGCACTAGGCAAGAAGTGTCGGCTGTTATATTTATGTTCGGCTATGAACATAACACGTTTGCAGCTTTCGCCACATGTATATAATTTATACAAATAAACAACCTTTGATTAGGCGGGTGATGATAGCAAGTCTTCAAACCACGTTTACGAGTTTCAGATAAACACAAATCGAATTGTATTTAATCAATAGCACAACATGGCAAAACTACCGTGACTGACAGTTTTCTAACTTTGCATTATATATATATATATATATATATATATATATTTAAAAAAATGTTTTTTTATAAAGTAAATTTCATTGAAATAGGAAAGCATTCCACCTGCTGGACATGTTTCATCCTTATAACCCAAATGATAATCGAATAAGAAACATAAATTATTATTAACCTGAAAATTGCATGCAATCCATTGCGGCTGGCGGTAGTTTTGTTATGTTGTTTGACGACTGGTTAAACACAATGGGATTGGTGTTTACTTCAAGCTCGCAAACTTGATTTAAAGAATTGTTACCACCACCCGCGCAAACAATTCTTGTTAAATTGTATTGCCTATATATGTATATGTGGCGATAGCTACAAACAGTTAATATTCGTGACTGCATAGAAATTGTGCAGCCGACATTTCCAGTCAAGTTCAATGTATGCAAGACTGCTAGAGGTGAGAGCCGCATATCTAAATTTGATTTCTATATATATTCAATGTGGTTTGATCCTCGATAGTCAGTTTGCCGTCGTACTCTGATGATGATCATGGAAGGTCGAAACGCGTCAGTGCGTTGCGGCTGGCGGTAGGTTTGTTATGTTGTTCGACGACTGGTTAAATACAATGGGATTGGTGTTTACTTCAAGCTCGCAAACTTGATTTAAAGAATCTCTTGCTTTGTTGGAATAGATGTTGCGTTTAATGAATGATCTAAATGATTACGGGTTCAACTTCCGGCAATACCAATGCTGAGTTTGCATTTGTCCCAATGGAAATGCGGTTCTATCACATCTTTGTTTACTGGCCCCAATGGATATGCGGTTCTATGACATCTTTATTTACTGGCAAAGATGTGATAGAGCCGCATTTTCATTGGGACGAATACAAATTCAGCCCGATCGAAGACAACGAAAATGGAAATTGTGATCAATCGGATCTTTGTGAAACTGTCGGTGCAAAGCTACAACCCGCGTACGCAAAACGCGGCATTGGAAAATATATTGGGGATGTGTGTATTGAAGTAAATTATAATTAGCGGTGTGTATTATAAACATTTGTCCGACTTATATTAAAGAATTTATTAATTTGCAAGTGTAATTATTCATGTTGACCGGTATTGTCCTCATTCCGCCCTTATCAATTAGTCGCCAGAATAGCCGCTTCAAAAATTTGAACGCACTTTTCATGGTTATATGTGGACTGTAGAATAACACTAGGTCGTCCATTCCTGGTGGGGGAGGCTTCTATTCAGTTTTCCTTCTCTCAGATAGTCTGCCAACCATGGCGGATGAGAATTATCTGCCCAGATGTCAGTGGCTAAAGTTCCCTAAATTTGCCGAGATTTGTTCTTCACGTCTGACACGCTTGCTTTCATTCCGTCACTACTAATTTGACACTACGTGCTACTGCGTTGTTAAACCAAACCCGATGCTTCATATGCAACAAGATGATGGCACTATCCCGTTAGACCCGGTAAGATTCATCTGACCATTCCCGAGCTGACTAGCTAGTCAAGGGAGGTGGAATTTCTATGGCTGTGACTTTTCCTTACCTTAAACCTGATTTGGCTATAATGATGTTGTGAAGAGGATGGGTTTGGCTCACTTTGTGTGTTATCTAAGTAAATATACTCATTAACCAGATCATCCCCTCCATAAATAACAATAATAATAATTACTTTGCATAAGTTATTATTTTTGTCACTACTAGTACTTTTGTAATAACAATTCTCGTTTTTTTCTTATTTTTAAAAAGGCTATATGGTAGTAAACGTTGGTTAACAATGACTTATGCATTGCTGTGTGTAATGAGCATTTGCACCAGGATGTTTTTGATTTAGAGACAATTCATTCCGTACACCAATAAAGCCGCGCATTGCATACAATGAGTAACTTCGGGTTAAGATAGATAGCGAATTGGATCCACCTGAAGAGAAATATAAAAAAATCAAGTTAGTAAATATAATTAAATGAACTTTAGTTACGTGGTCTGTGTTAGCAACTACTCAAATCAAGTTTGTGATCTTGATATAAAATCCTGCCCCATTGCATAGTGGTTAGTACCAAATTCCGAAGCAGACGTGCCCAGGTTCGAGCCCTGTCCGCGGCAAATTCCGGTCAGTACGTGATGAATATCCATTAAGGACCAAACCGGTCTACTGGATGAATAGCTTAATCTACACTGTACAATCCTTAGTTTATACTGAAAAATGTATGTATTAATGGGTCAGGTGTTTATATCAAGATCGCAACATTGATTATAGTAATTATCACCGCCCGCGTAACCATAGTCGTTTATCTATTAAACGAACAAATTTTCAATACTTAACTGAATTTATACTATAAACTGTGCGGACTAAATTGTCGCCGTATTTCAAATAAAATCGTCGCAAATAGACTGCCTGAATCTAATAATTTAACTTGAATGAAAGCGGATATGTGCATATTATTAGAGACTACCTGTTTTAAACCGTGTAATCGGCAATTCGAACTGATGAATAAACTCAATGAATTTTGTTTAATAAATAATCCAATATATAATTTGTTTATCCAAATTGCAGCCGGATTTATGCAAGCAGAAGAAGCATGTTCAGTAATTGAGTTTGAAATGGAGGTGATGCTCGAAATTGATTGGATGTTCTCTTATTTCACACTTTCGCTATGTTTGAATATTTCTGTATTGGATTGCCTTTCAATTTATATATAAAGAGTTGTTCATTTGTAGATAACTGAGGAGATAATGAGAAAGAAACGTTTCTTATATCTGATAAAATTTCTTTTTCTTTTTGCACATGGAAAGGGTACTATGAATATTATTAAGGCTCGCACACAAAATTTATATATATATATATATATATATATATATATATATATATATATATATGTAGAAGGAAAAACAGCTGCACAATTGGCATCAATACTATATCGTTAACAGTAACAGAAATTTCAAATCAATCTGAGCATTAAACTCTGAAATCTGCACACCCAACACTGTTGCCAAGGTGACAGAATGAAATTGAAGAACAAGACGAAACGAACTGCGACATACTGGAAAAACCTTAGTGCACGTAACAACGAACTAAGCGAACATTTACTCAAAACAAGAATGACTAGATTTCAGACATCACTCTTCAATACAATGAGAATGATCCCTACACGCACACGGACAAATGCACTTATAAATCACCCCAGACAAGAAATAGAAGTAAAATGGAAAATCAGACTAGTTGCCTCCCGCATATGAAAACGAAGGCTGCATACAAATGAAAGATTTTAATGTGTAAATGAGTTTTCCCTATTATTCACTTTGTCATTAACAACATAATAACAAACACACACATATATATATATATATATATATATATATATATATATATATATATATATATATATATACATGTGTGTGAGTTTTATTTTATAACCCAAAGAAAGGCTGGAAGGAAGGCAAAAGTTAGTGTTACATGGTAAATTGCATGCAACTTGCGACTTTAATACAGGTAAGGATGAATTGGGTAACTTTTGACCAAATTACTCCCGGCAAGAATCTCGGCCTGAAACATTTTGGAAACTACTGTTAAGTTCCGAATTTGGTCGGGACTGGTCTCCTTGATGAATTTTACGTGCAGTCTTATGCTTTGTTTTACTTGTACGGAGAACAATTATAAAATATAAATTCTCGATGTTGCTTTCTTCCGTTCTGTCTAGTGTTTTAGTCTCTTATACATGCTGCTATTGTTCGCTTTATTTACTTGACATTTCTTTAACAAATATGCTTTGAAATCGGCTGTTTTAATATATATTTCTAGTTAACATGTCCTACTTTAGCTCTTGTTTGGAAAATTATCTGTTGAACAAATTTTTTTCTGCATTCGCGAAATTATAATGGTTATATATTGTCAGTTGCGAAGACCTAATATGTCTGCACATATTTAGTAGGTGTTGCGAACCTAGTAACAAATTAGTTCAAAAAGGAGCAGAAAAATAAGCCAAATTCAGCATGAATGAAACGTATAACCTCATGTTCACATTCGTAACGTCGGTAGGAGGCGGTACTTCGCTCTATACCCAGAATATTGTTGGATTAAAAATCTGGGAAAATTGGACGGTGGAAACTCTTATACGAATGTGTATACCTGCAGTGGTTAGGGTTAAATTCATATAAAATCTTCGACAATGCGACTTCACAACCAACTTACTAAATACAATTTTTAACCGTGCTTGTAAAGGGTACGAACATTATAGTTGCCTAGTTGGTGCATGGTTCCGAAACAATGTATTTCCAGCTGTTCCTTAATATCACCAAAATTTGGAATTAAATCTACTTCTGAACACTTGTTACTTCAACCAGTCCATACAATCCGGGCTTGATCTATACCAGTTATCACTTGTCGAGGTAATCATGGCATCATTCAATTTAATACATAAGAGTTATACATTTATTGTTGCAGAGAAATAATGTGCATGCATTTGTTTATTCATTTCTGCGTCTCTAGTAAGAAGTTGTGTGAAATAAGACTAGAAGTATGCAGGAATAAAAGATTTACGTGTATATACGTATGCGTTTTGTTTACACTTGCGCTTCATCATTCTAGAAATTGTTCTGCATTAGTCGTTAAGGTAGTTTTGTGATTCTATTCTAATCTATTTATTAAAAAGAACGATTGGACTTGATTGATCTCTTAAAGTGTATATTACGAATGCAGATTTACCGCATTTATTTAACAGTCAAAAGGTATCCATTTCCTACAAGTTGTTAACTTACGAGTTCTTGATAACCTACTTTAAAATTGTTGTTGATACATTACTGGTGCTGACTTTTTCAACAATTTAGTGTTCTTTATCTGTTTTTTGTCTCTTTTCAGTTTCACCGAATCTGCCCCAGCAATATCGTAAACAATTGAAATGGCGTTTGAGCTCAATAACACCGAAGGTTGTATGTCGTGTGATAAAACGATCTCATTTTCGTATCACAAACAGTAAGACATATTTTTATGTTATTCATCTGCTTGGTCTTGACGCTTAATTGAATAGTCCTCTGCAAACAAAGAAATATATATATATATGTTATATATAGAGAGAGAGAGAGAGAGAGAGAGAGAGAGAGAGAATACTGGAGTCAAAATTTAATTAAACAATAATTGATTGCGCGGGTGATGATGACCGTTATTTAAATAAAGGTGGCGAGTGTGATATAAATACTAATTCAGTTATTTATACATTCTTCATTAGAAACTAAGCCATGTATATGATAGCATCTTAAATATATGTTTTCTCCACCCACCCAATCAATGATTGTTTAACAATAATCGATTGCGCGGGTGATAATGACCGTTATTTAAATAAAGGTGGCGAGTGTGATATAAATACTAATTCAGTTATTTATACATTCTTCATTAGAAACTAAGCCCTGTATATGATAGCATCTTAAATATATGTTTTCTCCACCCACCCAATCAATGATTGTTTAACATTATAAACCTTCAATTCGATATCGCATAATGGCATATAAACTCAGTGGTTTCCTTTAAACGAGCATTATTAAATAATGCTTCAAAATCAAACGAACACATTTAATGATTTTTAACGTTCAATTTGTTTAGCTTTTTTAACAAATTCAAAGGATCTTTCAAAATAGTTCAAATAATTATTATCACTCAGGCTTTAATAGGTTCGCCAACCATTTTACCAATTCAGCTTTTGGCATATTCGTCATTGAAACAATTGGTCTCAACGGAATACCATGCTTGTGCGTCTTCGGTAAACCACACAATCTAAGTGCTCGTGTTCCAACTTCCTCATTTTTTTAACATTAGGCATGCTTAATTCGTCCATTATGTTGCAAATGGGATAACTCCATCGGAACGGTCCTCTATATTTTCCGTTTCATCACACACAAAACTGCTTTACGAGAATTGACCGGTGATTGTGATTTTGCAATTATTTCACCTGACATTGACCGCGATGAATTTTTTTAAAGCTGACTTGCTTGAATTTTGTTCCACAATTTGAAATTGGCACTAAGTGTGATACACCGGAGAAAACCCATGGGGTTGTTTTGCTACAAGATGGCCGTGTCACACAGGCCGAACACGAACGTTGGGAATTCTTTGGCTTGTAATACTGCTCTTATGACTACGTCTGAGATTTCTGCCACAATTGTCATGTGTCCTACTGGTTATGTAACAATAGTGGCGTTTGTAAATTTATGCTTACATTAGACAAAAGCTACTCGGGCCTCTTCCGTCCACCGAAGCAATATTATAGCACTGGTTAGCTTGGACAAAAGTTACTGAGTAACCAACATCCCGGTGATTTATTATCCCCATGAACCGTTGCGACTTCTTGTAGTGGTTCGTACCGAATAATCCTTAAAAGTCTGTACACTCGAATCTGATGTAAAACAATATCTACGGAAACTAAATAGCCCAGGACTAAATTGTTATCGCCATTCTACAAATTTGGATAGCATCTTCTCCTCTCGAACACGCAACTGTTCTTTAGTGGCTCAAATTATTGAATCCTCACCGTGCGCTGCCGTATAGAGTAAATCGGTGACGAGGGAGCCCAACATTCTTTGCAATAACTTTGGTGTGCTCTTTAGTTCTTATAGTGTCTAAGTAAATTGATAATTTATTTATGGTACCTGCACCAACATTTTCCGACAGTCTTCGGATTGAATACTAATTTTTCAAAAGCCATGAATTAAGTTGAGCATTTCAAACCACTTGCCACCAGTAAGTTGCAGAAAGGGATCGCACACGACAGGCATAGGATACGGGTCAGGTTTGGCCACCGAGATTAATTGCTGGAAATCCGCCGCCGGTCGAAGCGGACCATCCTTCGTTAAGTAAATCATGCGAGCTTCCTATGCGGATGATAATGGCTGCAATAAATGGTATCTTTCTTCTCTAGTGTTGTTTGATTATCTGCCGCGACTTATTTGGAGGAACGCCATATAGACTCGCTAATGTATAACAGTCATTTAACTCTAACCACAGAGTCAAGCGATCGATTGTAGACCCAGGAATTGCAGTAACATCGGAAGGGTGAAATATTGTATCGTAGGGGATTATAAAATCTTCGCTACTCTGACAACAGCCTTATATGCAATTTTGTTGTGCACCTAGCAGAAAATTAGTTCAAATATGACCAAAAGATTAACCAAAGTCAGCATGAATGAAGAATATAATCTCATGGACACATTCGTTTCGTGCTCACTGGTAACTCATCAGTAGGAGCCGGTATTGCACCTTATACCCACAATGAATTTGGATGAGGAATGTAGGACAATTGGACAGTACAATCTCCTCTATGAAAGTGGAAACCTGCAGTAGTAGAGCTAACTACATAAGATGTCTTCCACAATGCGAGTTAAAAGCCAACTCATTATATATATACCAAACCTGAAAAGGGTACCAACACTATGGCTGTTGTGTCTGTACTTGATACCAACAATATGACAACCATAGTGTTGGTCTCATGTACCTATTCGGCAACCGTATTGTCAGTATCGGTTACTCACACAACAGCCATAGTGTTGGTACCCTTTACAGACTCGGTATATATATTAAATAAAGTGAATTGATTTTGAAGTCGCATTGTCGAAGACTTTATATGAAGTCGTCACAACTACTGCTGTTATACACATTCGCATAAGAGATTGTACCTTTCAATTATCCCACATTCCTCATTCAAATATATAATTGGTGTAGGACGTAATACCGGCTCCTACTGATGAGTCGCCAGTAAGCACAAAACATATATGCACATAAAATTATATCTTCCGTTCATGCTGACATTGGTCTGACTTTCTTGTCATACTGAACTGATTTGTTACTAGGTGCAAAACTCATAATACAAATTTGCATACATATGTATTAATTCTCTAAAACAACGAATATCTGACTGTTATATATTTATTTGAATGGTGTCATGGTTACGGCCAAAAGTGCAAACTGATGTCGATCAAGGCCAGAGTGTGTGGATTTGCTGGACTAACAGGTGTTTAGTAAGGGACAATTGGTAGCTCTCATAGGTCGGTAAAATCTCGAATCCTTTACATTTCCAGGTGCACCGATTTTTGGCCTTGATTGATGGGTTCTCACTTGTCTCTTCATTTTGAAGCCCTGCGTTAGCTGCATGTCTGCAAATGACGTTGGAACAAAGAGTGGAATATATTAGAGGTTTCCCAATGGAACAACCACTGTCAGTTCCAATAGCTTTTATCTTCATTCATTACATGGAAAAAAATTTATTAGATGTGAAACATCTAAATCCAAAACTATATGTATGAATTTTTGTTGACAAATTAGTTATTTGGAATCAGGGGAGGATAAACTGATCGATTACTTAAACTTATCAAATCATGTGAGCGATATAAAATTTACAATTAAAAAAGAATCATGTGACGAATAAACATTTCTGGATGTCAAATTAATTTGAAATGGTAAAAATTAGAACAAGATGTTAATAGGAAGGATACTTACTCAGGTATTCTTCGTAATTTTAAGGCATATCATCCTTATAAAAGTTAAAATCGGTATCTCGAAATCGATGACAATTGGAAGGTTGAGACTAACAGATACACAATATAGGGTAATTTACTTAGGTAGATTGTGAGAAATATTCAGTTCTAATGGGTACACTTTAAAGTGACTACAAACAACTATGATGGCTCAGTGGTTAGAGCACCAGATTCCGAAGCAGACGTGCCCAGGTTCGAGTCCTGTCCGCGGCAAATTCTGGCCAGTACATGATGAGTTCCCAATAAGGACGAAACCGGTCTACTGGATGAATAGCATTTCCTACACTATACAATTCTTAGTTTATACTGACATATGTAAGTAATTAATGGGTCAGGTGTTTATATCAAGACCGCAACCTTGATTATAATAATTGTTATCGCCACCCGCGCAACCAATGTTCGTTTAATTATATAAATGTTCATTTCAATACCATTTCCCCATGTAATGTGGTGTCTGTTCAGTAATGACAGATTGGGCATGGTTAGTTGGAACTTTGGGTCTAAATGGATGCCATATGAGCTCCACCTAAAGGGAAAATTGACTAACCAAGTTACATTAGTTAGTATATAACTGAAAATTGTGTGTAGTGTAGTGTGCGGCAGGATAGCTCAGTGGTTAGAGCACCAGATTCCGAAGCAGACGTGCCCAGGTTCGTATCCTGTCCGCGCAAATTCTGGCCAGTACTTGATGAGTTCCCAATAAGGACGAAACCGGTCTACTGGATGAATTGCCTTTTCTACACTATACAATTCTTAGTTTATACTGACATATGTAAGTAATTAATGGGTCAGGTGTTTATATCAAGACCGCAACCTTGATTATAATAATTGTTATCACCACCCGCGCAACCAATGTTCGTTTAATTATATAAATGTTCATTTCAATACCACTTCCCCATGTAATGTGGTGTCTGTTCAGTAATGACAGATTGGGCATGGTTAGTTGGAACTTTGGGTCTAAATGGATGCTATATGAGCTCCACCTAAAGGAAAAATTGACTAACCAAGGTACATTAGTTAGTATATAACTGAAAATTGTGTGTAGTGTAGTGTGCGGCAGGATAGCTCAGTGGTTAGAGCACCAGATTCCGAAGCAGACGTGCCCAGGTTCGTATCCTGTCCGCGGCAAATTCTGGCCAGTACTTGATGAGTTCCCAATAAGGACGAAACCGGTCTACTGGATGAATTGCCTTTCTACACTATACAATTCTTAGTTTATACTGACATATGTAAGTAATTAATGGGTCAGGTGTTTATATCAAGACCGCAACCTTGATTATAATAATTGTTATCACCACCCGCGCAACCAATGTTCGTTTAATTATATAAATGTTCATTTCAATACCATTTCCCCATGTAATGTGGTGTCTGTTCAGTAATGACAGATTGGGTATGGTTAGTTGGAACTTTGGGTCTAAATGGATGCATATGAGCTCCACCTAAAGGAAAAATTGACTAACCAAGTTACATTAGTTAGAATATAACTGAAAATTTTGTGTAGTGATGTGTGCGGCAGGATAGCTCAGTGGTTAGAGCACCAGATTCCGAAGCAGACGTGCCCAGGTTCGAGTCCTATCCGCGGCAAATTCTGGCTAGTACATGATGAGTTCCCAATAAGGACGAAACCGGTCTACTGGATGAATTGCCTTTTCTACACAATTATCAATATACACAGCCTTACAAAAACCAAAAGTGACTAATCTTTCACTGCATTATAAACATAATAAGAAGGGAAAAAATAATAATTTAGACACACGAATTATTAATGAGGTTTACGAGAGAGAGAGAGAGCACCTAGTTACTAGGAGTATATTTATCGAGATAACTCACATAATTGAGGCAAAAACAACCTCTACACAACACCATTATTGCCAAGTCAACTTTAGAGCAATACAACGTCAGCAATACAGCTCCCTTACGGATTTCACAGTATCACGTCATAAACGACACGAAACCTCGCAGTTAACTTTGCTCTAGTAAGAAAAGTAAATTACGAAGAAGATTCTACTAGACATCTGCAACAATATGGCCACTGGGCTCGATTTGATGCCATATCGCGAAGGATTTTTTGCCAAGAGCTATGATTTGCACGTGGACCCCATCCTGGCAGACGAGTGGGTCCTATACTACCACCTTGTTTCTTACATCAATCTGGTGCTAGATAAGAGAACAGAGCTCAACTAGGCAATCGAATTGAGGGCATATGCAAAACATGACCGAGCCAACTAATTTGTTGGAGCCTTATTTTTTTTCAACGAGGAGCACATGTTGGCAGATCCAAAAATACGACTGCGGATGTCAACATTGGTTAATCGTTGTTTGTGTCCAACATGTGCTATGCTTCTCAAACAACGATGGTCGAATGCATGTAAGCATCTAAGAGGCCAAGTTTCATTAGCGTATAGTAAAACTGCGCGTACAGATGCTTTGTAAAGACTATCTATATGTCAGAGTGAAATACTCACGTTTCTCCATAAATGGCGAAAGTTTCAGAAAGCTACTCTTACTTTAGCGATTCTGATTCTCACCTCGTTAGAAATATTGCCTAAGTTATTGATAGAGCTCCCAAGATATGTAAATATGTCAACTGTGTCTAGATCTTCACTCTGCAATCGCAGATTTGGAGTGTTTTAAAAATGTTTAAAAATTAATCATAATTGGAACCACTTGAGGTCAGATAAATCCTGACTCCAAACTAAGAAGGAAATAAACAGTAGTATCGAAATGCAATGCACGTACTGTTATAAAACAGACTCTTACCTTAGGCACTTAACTTCCTCTCCAAATTGAGGCAATTGAGCGGTTAGACAAATTAGGTGTTTATGAAATTTCATGTGATGACCGTAAACTCATGTATGTGGGTGGAACTATGTTCCTAATTAAGGTAAGAAGAGGGCAACATCGAATCGCATGCAACTATGGCCGTGTTAATAGATCAGATTTTACACGAAAACCTGATTTAAACAATTGTTACCACCATCCTCGCAATAATTTATTGTTTAATTGCATTACCCAAAACATATATGTTGCGAAAGCTGCAAAAAGTTAGCTTGTGATTATATAGAAATTGTGCAACCGTCATTTCCAGTCAAGTACAATGTATACGAATCTACTAGAGGTGGGAGCCGCATTTCCAATTTGTCTTTCCATATATATGCATTGCAGTTTGATCCTCATTAGTCAGTGTGCCGTAGTATTCTGATGATGATCATGGAAGGTCGAAACGCGTTTGTACGTGTGACTAATGGTAGTTTTGCTATCTTGTTCTGTGACTGGTTAAATACAATGGGATTGGTGTTTACTGTAAGTTCGCAAACTTGATTTAAAGAATTATCCAGTGAATTTTCAGATGTCGTTGAATAACTGTAATTTAACTTGGATTAGTTGTACACGTGCAGTAATTGATTGTTTCTCAATCCAAAACAAACGTGAGCAGGCTTATCTAGTGATTCGTTAATATGTGCTATGAAATCACAGTAAATTCTTTTCTATGAGTGTGCATATGCAGAATCATACACACGCATATACACGACACACACTTACCTAGTGAAAAGACAGTTGTGCTTAAGAGATCTATCAATAAGATTAATGATTGTCAATTTGTTTTTGGGATGTGCTTTGCTTGATCTTTATATAATCATTGGAAACTAAGTCTACCTATCCCATTGATTCTTTAAGCTATTTTGATAGAACTTCTGTATCAGCAGTGCTTATCATTAATTGATGGGCAAAAAGAGAGACTATACTTGCGCACTCCAATCTCAACACAAACAGGGAATCTATTTATTGCCTTGTCTATACTATCCAATGCTTAGTTTATACTGACGAATGTATGTACATAATGGTCCAAGAGTTTATATCAAGATCGCAACCTGTTGACCTATTGCAAACCAGAAGTGAAATTAATTATTCGGTCATACGAAAAAACATCATTAGAATATAAAATTTTTGATATGTTATCTTTTCTGCTGCTGGCGCTGATAATGAATTGTGTAGCAACAAAGAACTTCGTTGGTGTTCGGAATATTTAGCAGCGATCGCACAGGTCCTTCTGAAACAGCACTTTGATGACCTAATTGTTTTAATATGTAGGCCGTCGCGTCTGGCTTCTGCGGTCACTAAAGTTTCTGGAGGTTTTCTCACTTCATCAGGCGAAGGAGCTTCGATTACGATATCGTAAAATAATCAACTGCTTATTTCGTCGCTAGCCATGTCGTTTTCGATAGTTTTCGTATTGGGGAGATTTTAGATCTATATGATGGACTGCATGCTGGGAACGAGGTGTGTGTGTGTGTTCACTTGCCAGACTGACTATTGCTAATACGTAGGATCTTTGCATACGGTTCAAAAAATGTGCTGCATTCAACTCGTTAGAAACAATGTACCAGTGTTAAATCTCATCCACAGCATAGCTGACACAAAACGTTTTGCAAAGTTTATTTTATTTGTACAGCAGTTGCCGCGTTTTTAAGTGTTTTGGTGATATTTTAACTAGCAAACAAGTGCTCATGTTGTGGCCTCAGTGTACAAGCCGACGCCTGCTCAAGTTTTCCCTTTATATCGTTTGATACACTATCGTTGGTAGTTGCACCCAGACCAAGTTGCATACGCAAAACTTGGCATTTGTTAAACGATTGTTTGTAGCTCGTCAGTCAGGCAAGGTGTCTGTACTGCAACAGTATATAGTAGAAAATCTAAATAACTTCTGGCTGTATTACTCTCGCATTTAGATGGATTGAAAATTATATTTTCTGTGTGCGAGACCAGAAAGAGCCCCTTTGGATGCGTTCAAAGAAATTCTGGCCTCCTCGAGGCGAGCAATGGTGATTCGGTGCTTATCAGCTTGCCAGTCGTAACAGACTGACTAGCTCCCGATGTAAAATATATCCTATTCTAAGAGCCTGCTGGCTTAAAGGGACAGAAGTACAAACAAAGACAAATTGAATTTTGTTTTGTGTTTAGCTGTGCTTCGCTTCTATATAAAAGAGGTAGAGTCGCCGAACGCCTTCGGCTTAGTTTTGCCTGTATCTCCAACATGTCCGCATGGCGTTTTATCTCTACTGACTGAACAAATTTGCATCAATATTGATAAAATTGAACAATAAACAAATTTTGGCTGCTTACAATTTACTTATCAGCGTGTGGTGACAGTATTTCTTCTTATGCCTGTTTTTGTAAACTATGGAAGGCGCTTATCATATTTCTAAAATGTTCCGGCGAATCTAATATAAAAGCTGTTATAGTTACTTAAATAACTTTGTTTTTTATTCCTTCATTTTCATATTTCACAATTTATACATCAAACTTGTTACTGGCCATTGAAGGACCTTATACATGGATTGGGTACTTTGGAAATACAATGCGTTGTTCGTCCTATCGACTGCTGCGTGACCATCAGAAGATGAATCACTTTCCAGGCTCCTTTAACCTGGGCCGAAAAGATTACTTGTGGCAGAATATTTGTCGAATGGCTTCAAGGTATGGCAGGAAAGAGTTCAATTTTGTGCCACGCACTTTTTGTTTACCTCGAGATTTGCGCCGATTTCGCTGTGCGTTTGAGGCAAAGAAACCATTGGTATCTGGCCTATTAAATAAAGCAGTCCCGCCGAGTCGAGCTTCAGTTAACGACTGTTGTAGAACTATAGCATCGGGACACGTGGGGGCATCAGTACGATCTGTGAGCGAAAATGTATCTAGCCAGAATGTTAAAAAACGCGGGTGTCGTCAGCAGGTATGTATGGAGCAGTTACTTATTGATAACTTAATAATTCAGTTATAAGCATTGAAACAGTCTTTTAGCATTTACATCCATTATGTGTACTAGTAACATGAATCTGTCGTTAGGCACAGGTATTGTTGCTCTTATCTCCAGTTTTTGAAAACATTGTACTCATCTGTAATGTTGACTTCCAATTGTGGGTAGTCATAGGTATATTTTCTTAGGATGATTTCCTCATTCTTCAAAGTTATAAAATAATATAATTTATATAGTTGTGGTGCTGGTGTCATCATCCTCATTACCATCATATTCAGTATCAGCAGAATGATTGTCGTCAAAATAAATAGAAATAAATTATTATGATATATTTTTTTCTGTCACATAACCTGACTTATGGTTAGATGGGGACTGTAAAATATTAGTAGTTGCCCATTAATATCTGGCATGTAAGATAAATATATAGGATATTCTAAAAGATTATGTATAATGAAGTCATGCTAGATTATTACAATTTTGGGTCGCGGATGAGGAGGGAACGGAGTTCTAAAAAGAGAAAATCTGGCCGAAAATATCTGTGACTGCGAAAACAGGCTATTTATTCTTACTATTTGCTTTATTATTTTCTATTTGAACTCCCCCACAAGCCAGACGTCACTTTTACATAATGTAGCGGCTTAACCTATGCAGGTAGAACAGCGACACGTCAATCTACGCATTTTGACCAAATTCTTGTATTCAACGAATGTTCACTGGTTCTCTACAGGTGCAATCAATCGAAATGATGTCAGCCTATTTGCCACATTATCACATTGAAATTGTGATCTACGCGGTCGCTTGGATTCCGCGCAAACATTCATGAACCAAAGCCGAATGCGATAATGATGGTAGCCTTCAGAGACATTTGTATTTCCGCTGGGGCATCTTCAACCGCATTCATTAGCTGATACTTATAAGTGTTTTTCCAGCTGCCTTTGACAAGTTATATTATTCGCGCTGACTTCATCTTTCTACATCTCAAAGCAAAATTTCAGTGTCTTCAATTTAAGTATACTGTCTGTCATTCTCCAATCTCCTAGGCAGCTTTTTATATTGATATATTCGCTTAATTCGGTCTAAGCTGCTGTCAGCTGATCATCAGAACACACAAATTGGGAGAAAAATTTGAATAATCAATCATTTTCATCCGACTGTCTTTGTATACGGTATAGTCGTCAGAACTAGTTGGGAGGTCTGATTATTTTGGATGGTGCACAGTTTGAGCAATACATAAACATCAGCACCAGCAACAATAAAACAGCATTTAAAAACATGCTTTACTGTATTTATTAGGTGTTGCGAACCTAGTAAAAAATTAGTTCAGTTTTGACCAGAAGGATAAACCAAAGTCAGCATGAACAGAACGTATAATCTCATGCACATTCGTTTCGTGCTTACTGGCGACTCATCAGTAGGAGCCGGTATTATGCTCTTTAACCAATATATTCTTGCATATATATTAGTTCTCCGCAACAAACAGTATTTAACTGTCATATATTGAATTGAATGATGTCATACTTACCGCGAAATGTGATAACTGATATCGATCAAGACCAGATTGTATGGATTTACTGGAGCATCAGGTGTTCAGAAATAGTTGTAATTCTGAATATCGGTGAACTATAGCATACATTGGTATCCATCATGTTATTACCATGTACC
>JAQBSW010011125.1:0-21352 GCA_029291075.1 Eudiplozoon nipponicum | reverse complement strand
TTCAAAACTATGTTATTTAAGAACAAACTTTACATACTTCATAGCTTAAATGCTAAAGAGAAAGGAAAAACTGGCGACATCCGTTTTATCGTCATTAAATTATCTTTTTACAAAAGCAATTCCTATTATTAATAATTTCACTTGTGTTTAGATACAAAGTATGCGTTATAATTTCCTTGTATTTATCAAAGGTATTTGACAAAATGTGCATAACATTTTATTCTACTTAAAAACATTTCATATTTTTTCTTAAATTAAAGCATTCTTGATAATCTATGTTGATATATATATATATATATATATATATATATATATATATATATATATATATATATGGTATATATATATATATATATATATATGTATCTATGCTATCTACAAATGGAGTCTGTATATGTTTACAGAACATTAAATCTATTCAAAATGATGCCACAAAAAAATATAAATTTCACTTTTAACATTAACAGTACGATTTTGATTTTCAGATTACGTTAAGGCAATTTTAATATAAGTGCTATTAAATAATTAAACATTTTACATTATATAACTTTCTATGAAATATTAATACTTTTTATGAAAAAGAAGACACACGTTCTTTGAAATTTGGTTAATTGAAGCGCCTACACTTTTATGTTATTAATCAAAAACTGCTTGAATTGCAGTATGCAGCAGTAACAAAATGAAGAAAAGTCACAGATAGATTCAAATTTTTGCACAGGAATCTTTTAACTGGTATGAAATTACCAATAGTTTCATCAAAAACATAATTTAATTAAAATAACATATTTCTATTTACATCCATATATGTATCGCAACATAATTGTGTTTGAAATGTTCAGCCAGAAAGAAGATTGAAAAGGTTAAACTTTTTTATATTATTTTAACATAGGCGAACAAAGTAAGCATGTGAATTAGTTTTAACGAGCGGCTCCGCGTTACAACCCGAGTATCATTTTCATCGGATCCAGTTTTCCTTAAGGTCACATATGGTAATTCAGTTTTTACATAATATTTCTACTAATTGTGCTTTTAGAAAAAATCTCTGTTGGTTTCCATATGTTTTAATTTAGATTTCTTGAACTGCAATTTTATTTGTATTTAATAGTGTTTTGTTTAAGAATAATACACACCCGCGCTTAATACGCCGTTAACATGCAACGGATTTATGTGATCTAATGCTCAAAGCCAGGATTTATATATTATGCGTAGTCTATCCTTTTATACATAACTCCTAACAGTTCAGCTATGACATTATGGATTTATATGTTATCTTTTTCAATCACTCATACGAAAACCATCTCTTCTGCTAAGACATTCTTGATTTATTTATTGTGTTTATTGTGATTTTGCTTTTATGCCTAGGTAGTAACTTCTTTTGACAATAGATTCTTTTTTGGCGTCTGAAGCACGGCCAATTTTGACTACCAGTGAATTTTAAATCAATTTGCAACATTGTGTACAATATACGTATGATGATTCACCCGTTGGAAAGAGATCGTACGTTAATCATGGGCACGGTCCACGAAACTAATTTTCTCCGACGACCGCTACCAAGCATATGTAGGAATGGCATAGCATCTTTAAATAAACAGCTACGTCGCAAAATCTCTTACAATAAACACAAGACCTCCTAGACATTAACTCAAATGTTAGTTATATAAAAAAATGTTAACGTATCATTTGTTTAGGGTAAATAAATAGATTTGACAACAACATTTTAACGAACCTGTGTGTAATGTCCACATACACCTTTGCATGAGTTCGATTTGTAATCGTAATATTTATATTCACTCCACCACATTTGAACAGCCCTAAATAAAAGAAAATGTAATATTAATATTAATGAATATCAAATTGAAGTCTTGACAGTCTTTTGCATAGAATAAAGGAAATTGTTGTAAATTTAACCAGTATTGCATTGGGAATTTGCAGATGTATCACGGCGGAATAATGATTTCACAATTTTAAAATTTATATTCGCTTTCGTGAGATTAAAATATATTTCGGTAGAAATTGTAAAATGTATCTGTGCTAAATAAGAAATTAAGTATCAAATACAAGAGAAAATTTTGAAATTTAATAACTTTTAATTTAAGATAAATTAACATTTCAGAATATTTCTTATTTTAATTTATTTGACGTGGTATGCCATTTATCAAAATGTAAGATTTGCGCAATGTAAGAAACAAACAATTTATCATTCTTTAATTTTATTCACAATTATAGAATAACTGGTTATAATATATTTTTCTTGATTGAACTCTTCCAGTGTGCAAGAACAAAAAGAAATTTTATCAGATATAAGAAAATTTTCTTTCGCATGGTCTTCTCAAATATCTACTAATGAACATATATTTATATATAAATTGGAAAGCAAAACAAGATAGAAATATGTGAACAAAGAAAGTGTTAAAAATAGTAACCAATCAAATTGCGTGCGTCACATCCAGTTCAAGCTCAATGCTTGTACGTGCTTCTTCTGCTTACATAAATCCGGCTGCAAGTTGTTTATCCATAAGGCTTCGTATGTGGCTAGCTCCCTTTTGTTTTTGCATTTAGTAATTACTTTGAATGCTACGTCTGGAGAACATACGTGCGATGTTTTGATGATTTGTTGCGCAATAGCAGACGTGTATTCACCATTTGATTTAAAACAGGCTTTCAAGTTGCAATGTTCTCTCATTCGAGTAATTAACCGTCTGGTCGATCGGCCTACGTAAGTTGATCGACAACTTGCGCATGTATATTGGTAAATAATATTTGATATCAACATTAACGGCTGTTTCTCTTTGATTGCTGGTAAAGGCAAGTGTGTTAACCTAAATAACACTCGTACTTTGGCTGCATTAAATGTGCGTGCTAATGATGCTTCAACTTTCTTTTGTGCCATTCGGGAAACTGCATCCCCCTTAAATGGGATATTTAGGTAGACTGTTTTCTTTTCTGGCCCATAATACGTCTGTTTCTGTTTCAAAAGAATATTTTTCTTGATTCAACATAAGCGGACTATGATATACTTGAAATGTTTAAAAAACAATCATAGAATTTTGCATATAATGTATGAAGCATCATATCATTGATTCACTTTTGTCGAGATAACGGGAAATAGAAAATCAAAACCAGTAATCTCAAAAAAATGACACCTTCACAACAGTAAAAAATTTTCAAATGTATAACTATTTTTAACCGTTAAATTGGCGAATAAAAGAAAATAGTTGACTGCCTGATATAATCAAACATACTGTTCTACTTTGTAAGTTCCCGCCCAGTTTTGCCCGACCCAGAACCATTGTTTGGTTTGCCGATCCTTTATGGTGTCATGTCCCACAGTACAATTGTTGGCCCACCTCTGCGCTGATTTCTCAAGTTCAATGTTCCATCTCTGAAATATATTGTAAAGAATACGTTTATGAGAATGCACCTATATTTGGCGTTTTTCTTGATAAATATTAAGAAATTTAATAAATATAATGTAAAACCAAAAAGCTTATGCTAAACGTTTGTTATTTTATTTTGTAGACATTGGTGCTTTATATTCCAGATGATAAAATTATTTTTTCTATGATTACCAAGTGTCGTTGTAATAAGAAAGGTAAACCCACAATTTTAATATCACGGTGTATGGATATACCTATGGAATTGCCACTTCCTAGGTTATGTTAGGATGATGGATTTTGGAAATTAACAGTCTCATTTTAGAAATTTAACAAAATTATTTATTCTTGAGAGTCAGGCTTCAAACTAAAGAAGAAAAAACACTATATGCTGTTTAATTTTGTTACACGGTTGAGATTAATTATTCATGGCAATTATGTGTGAGTTTTTGCGCACCGAGTAGCAAATTATTTCAAATTAGAAAAGAAGAATAAAAAGACGCCATGAACGAAAATTAAAATTTTTAGCTCAAACGTTTCGCGCTTACTGACATCTAACTTTTAGAGGATTGTTATCTACCTTCACGCACTTAACATTTTTGCGATAAATGTGGGAAAATAGGACATTACAATCTTACATATTGATGTGAATACCTATAGTAGCGATACTTTATATAACAGAGAGAATTGGCAGTTATCTGGAAAATTTTTCATGTGCAAAAGCAACATAAAAGGCGAATAACGTTCATAATTATTTATACATTTGAGAAATAGCTTACAAGCATCGGCATTGTTTTTGCTCTCGGCTGTCCCTGGACTGTGCCATCAAACAGTTGCGCTCGTAGTTTGTTGTGCGCGTTAAGAAACATATTCCGTTCATTTACCGTCAGAGCTGCCATATCAGGAAGAAGGCATCCTATTACCACTAAGGAAATTGTGACAGCTTGAATTAATAACATGCTCTGTTTGAGCATAACCGCTGTTAAGATCTGCAATATAACAGGTAACGGTGGACAAAATTACTTTAAAGAGTTCATTGTTTGAGCAAATTTGAATTTATAATCGAATTGCATATGTCCAAATAACTTATGTGATAAAATAAACTACTCATTTAAAATTGCTTTAACTTTTATTTCTGGATATATGATGTTACCGCTGGTTTCGTCAATATCGATTTGTTTTTAAAAACATTGTAAATTTATTTGGAATTATTTTGTTCATTGTGGAAAATTTTGATTTGTATTTGGTGACTCTAGTATTCAGTATTTGTTGCGATCTTTAGGTTTCTCAAACCGACAAGAAATTATTATTTTAAATTTTATTACGGGAAGGATCTCAAATTCACTTCAAGTAATAATCACGTATATTCAATTTTCCATGTTTTATCTTCCTGAAAAGAAATCTTTTGAAACCAGTGAGGTGGTATGTATACGCACTTTGCTGTAATAGATGTGTTTAAATAAATCTTAAATTTAAAAAAATCGATAAGAGCAATGTTTGTTGCAATAACATGCCATTGATTGAAGCAATTGAGAAATTTAGCTTATAAGAAGGTTCTAAGTTATATAATTTTTCTAAATTAGACAATCATTCCGACTATATAGAATCTCGAAGCCTGGTGTCTCAGTGTCTCTCCAATGATAGTGACCAATGGTCCATACAGAAGTAGGCGACCTTACCAGGACCAAATTTGCGGAAAGATATGCGAAATATAAAGATCGCGCTATTCGTAATCTTATAGACTACTATATAAGTCGCCCTACGTGCGGACAATAATAACATTCTGGTTAGGTTCTCGAGGCTAATATAAACTAAAAGTACTTCCCGGCTACACAGAATTTTTACCTTGAGCTTGATTGTCATGTGTGATTCGTTAAAAAAAGGTATATTAGATTTTAGAAAAATATCTGAAATATCTGAATACTGAATTTGAAAAAATTATTACGGACCTTCAAAACTCCATGAAGGAGCTAAGGGAGGAGAAAAAAACTATTAAAAATAAAATTTTTAAGCTGGATTCGGATGTTAGCAATTATTCAGCAAAATTGGATTTATCAGAAAGGAGAAATGATAACTTAAGCGCTAAAATTGAGGAATTGACCGTTGCGTTAAACTACAAGATGGATAAATTTAAAGACAATGTTAAGCCATGGAGCGAGTTAAGTGAAATAACTAAAGAAGATGATATATCTACAAAAAGCAGTTCTTCAGGTGAAGAAATATTGAATATTTTATCTAATGAAGTTTCTGCAAGAATCGGAAAACAAGAACAGTTAATTTTATTTAATCTTAATGAAAATGCTGATCATTAGGATATTGAGAAGTTAAATGCTTTAATTAGAGATACGACAGAGGCCAAAATAACGAAATGCTTCAGTTTTGGCAATAAATCGGAACTACCAAGGCCGGTTGTGATAAAATTATCAAAGAGGCCGAATAACAAGCAAGTGGAGGATATTAATAAAAAGAAAGAATAATGTCGTAACCTTCACAACATATTCATCTCCGGAGACAAGACTTTTCTCCAAAGAAAATTGTCCGCGGCAAAAACGGTAAAGAAGAATTTAGATCAGAAATTAAGTCATCCGGAACAAGTTACAACCAAGGGTGTGTCAATCGATTCTAAAATTACAAAAAACGGTGTTTCATTAATGAATGTTGTGGACAGCGGACAGCTACGAACTATAGCTACGGTACCCAACAAACGAAGTATAAGGAAACCACAAAAGTTAAATCAGTAACTATTGAAGACTGTAAAGATGAGTTGGGTTGTTCATATACTTTATTATATGCTAATTGTAGAAGTGTTAAGAATAAAAATTATTTGCTGTGTGATTTTATAATAAGTAACAATTTTGACTTTATAATTTTATCTGAAACCTGGCTGAACAAGAACATTGAAAACTATGAATTTGACATTCCTCATTATTCTCTATTTAGGAAAGACAGATCACTGGATAAAAGAGGTGGAGGAGTACTTATTTATAGCAAATCGATATTAAATGCAACAGTGTTACATACTAGCGAATATAATACTGTTATTGATTTTTTAACTATACAAATAGATAACCTGATTTTAACCGCGGTTTACAGACCGCCGTATGCTAATTTACATGATGATCAAATGTTTACCAATTCCTTTCAATCTATTTTCGACTGCCATGGTTATATTGTTGTGGTAGGAGATTTTAATAAGGTGCATGACTGTGAAATAATCAATCTTTTTTTTAATCATGATCTTAAGCAGATTATAAAGGAACCAACTAGAGGTTCGGAATGCTTAGATCATGTATATTTAGAAGTTGAAGCGTTGAACTCGCACAGTTATGATGTAGTAAATTACTTCAAAGAATGGGATCATAAACAAATTATTTTACAATGAAACCTTTCGAGTAGCAAAACACAGAAACCTAATTTTGAAAGTGCACACGTGCAATGTTCCAGAATCAACTGGAATCTTCTTAGAGAATTAAGCTTATCAATTGATTATGAATGCTTTTTATCATGAACAATGACGAATTTGTTTCTTCTGTTTCATTGTTATTATCTGATATATTTAGGGCATCAACATTTACGGGTGTTATACCAAAGCAAATCAATAGGAAGTTATGTAAGCTAAGAATCAAACGAGATAATATAATGAAATATAGTCTTATCAATACTGTCAAAAAAATTAGGTTAGATTTGATCGATAAAGAAATTTATTCATCACTGCTGATAATCCGTCAAAGATCAGAGAGAATTATTTTGGCTAAACTGAAGAGTGATCCTAGACTAGGATACAAACTCCTCACAGACTACGGTAAATATTAGGAAAAATTAAAGCTTATTTTACCTGTGGGTAAAACTGATTATGAATTTCTCTGTGAATT
Source organism: Eudiplozoon nipponicum (assembly GCA_029291075.1). Classification (NCBI taxonomy): domain Eukaryota; kingdom Metazoa; phylum Platyhelminthes; class Monogenea; order Mazocraeidea; family Diplozoidae; genus Eudiplozoon; species Eudiplozoon nipponicum. Next base: position 14,106 of record JAQBSW010011125.1, on the reverse strand, counting down.
GGATGAAGTATTTGGCAATTTGTTATGCAATCCACAGAACGAAAGCAATTTCATTGATCTATCGGATCCTTCGGGAAACCAGGATCTAGGACTTGTTATTGACAGTGATGCATTGATAGAATTAATGTTAAAAATAAAATCAAAAAAACAAAAAGATCACCTTGGTATATCGATTGATAAACTACTTCAATTACCTTTAAATTTTATGAATGCGCTCTGCAATTTTATAAATAGAATTTTGAAGAATGGAATATTACCAATCGATATACTAACAATAGTAGCTAAACATTTGCCAAAAGTAAGTAAGCCAACGTGTGCCAGTCATTACAAATTAATCTCTATTCTCCATTCAAGTAAACGATTTGATATCAAAATCGAAACGAGTAACGAGTGGAGTTCCACAGGGATCAAGCTTGGGGCCAATTTTATTTAACATTGTATTTACAAATTTGGAAACTAAGATCCTTAACGGTCGAGTTTGCAAATTCGCTGATGATTTAAAAATAATCTTCCCAATTGATCCGAAGAATGTCGAATTCTCCAAAAACAATGTGACATTAGATTTGTATGATTTGAGTAAATATTTGATCACACTAGGGCTGAGAATAAACAATAAAAAGACAAAAGCTTTAAAAATAGGGAACAGAACAAACTTTCGTTATGTTTATTTTCATGATGCCGTTATTTATGATATGTTTGAGATTAAACTTATGCAAGAAATTAAGGATTTAGGCATAACTATTCAATGTACAGCTTCTGCTGAGAGACATATTGAAAGTATAGTAGGCAGTGCCAAGAAAAGATGGGCACTAATAAATCGAAATATCTTATCAAATGATATAAAACTTCAAACGTATATAATATGGATTAGACCGGTACTAGAATAGGCTGTCGCTACTTGGAATCCATTAAAATAGGGTTTTTCTAATAAGATAGAATCTGTACAAAGAAAGGTTGTGAAACATATTAGTCCTATTTCTTGCACTATATACGCCTCTAGATTACAGTTTGTGTCATTGCAATCACTGTGGTTTCGGAGGATGTGTTATTGTATAAAAGTTTTCCATTTGAACCAGTGGACTGGTGCCTATATGACTCCGATAAGAAAGAGTCATGAAGTTGGAACTAGATCTGGACATTTGGCAATATCTCCTCCTTTGGTGGGGAATGTAGCGAGCAAGTTATTCTCTTTCTCGAAAATCTACAAATTTATAACCAATTGCCGAAGGGGCTTAGAGAAATGCCTCCATCTAAGATGTCTATTAAAACTTTATCCACTGAACTTGAAAAAGTCTGCAATCCTGCTGATATCTTTTATTTTTTTGATTATGATAATACTTTCTCATGGTTGAATAAAAGACAAGGATAATTGTTATTGGAAACAGATTTTCTTGAGATTTTTATTTCCAAGTTTTGTATTATTATAATTGAAATGTTATGCACTATTTCTTCAAATTAGTTAACATTACATACAATCAATTGCTAGTCATGGTTCTCAATTTTGCATAATGTTACACTCGAATTATACCTTAATTGTTCCTAATTTGATGATGTATATATTATTCTTTTCAGTCGAACATTCTGATATTGATATATTGTATTGTACAACTAGTGAGATATACCTATCTACATGATATTAATTACACAATTTCTGTGATGTGATAATTTTTTAATATATATTGTACAACTGTGTACTGCAATTCAAGCTATTTCCGATTAATATGCGCTTCAATTATCCAAAATTCAAAGAACGTGTGTCTTATTTTTCCTAAAAAGTATTAATATTTCACAGAAAGTTATATAATGTAAAATGTTTAATTATTTAATAGCACTTATATTAAAATTGCCTTAACCTAATCTGTTCATGTTAAAAGTGAAATTTACATTTTTTGTGGCAACAATTTGAAAAGATTTCATGTCCTGTAAACATATAGAGACTCCATTTGTAGATAGCATACATACACACACACACACATATATATATATATATATATATCAGCATAAAATTACATATCAGAACTCTTTAATTTATAAAAAAATGTAATGTATGTCAGTAGAATAAAATGTTATGCACATTTGGTCAAATACCTTTGATAAATGCAATGAAATTATAACGCATAATTTGTATCTAAACACAAGTAAAATTATTAATAATAGGAATTGCTTTTGTAAAAAGATAATTTAATGACGATAAAACGGATGTCGCCAGTTTTTCCCTTTTCTTTAGCATTTAAGCTATGAAGTATGCAAAGTGTGTTCTTAAATAACATAGTTCTCAATGTTGTAATTTATTAATGTTTTAATTGTTTATTTCTTATATACATGACCTGATTAGGTGGCGTGGGCTAAAACGACCGATTTTGGCTGTGGTTTTAAAGCCTGCCCAAATCCATTTCCCTACGGAAACTCAATCGTTTGCAACTACGGTCCAGGGTATGTTCTGGTTGTCAGAATTTATTTATTTTTGAAAATGTTTAAAATAAATTGATTGGTTATGGTAATTCACGGCAATTTCTGGCTTAGCCTCTAGTTTGCTTGTGTTTAAAATCAGTGATTTTCTCTGTTCTTTTGCATAAATTATTTCGTTTTACTATTAAATTAATCAAACATTTTTTTTAAATTTCAGTGGTACTACGTGGCAAATTCACTGCCTTGAATGATTAAATTTTGTATTAGAATATTGAACTTACCATATTAAAGAAAAAAATCTAATTTAAAAATATTGTGCTCATAATAAGATATTTGTCAAGCCATTTCTTTCTATTGCCCGTTCGTTGACAGCTATTATCTGTAAGTATGTGCTGCAGTTTATCGGAAGTTTGGTGCTACTAATGAAACGCATCTTAAGCAAACATTAGATAGACACTGACAAACGTTAAGGATCATCATTGTACTAGATGAATATTAATGTTTGATTAATTGTGTGTGAAATGAAACCGAAGCGTTAAGGAGGATGTTTCAGTCTAAATGAATATTTTTCATAACCAAATAAATTGATCACGAAAATTGCAAATTTACACAATATATAGAAGTAAAATTTCCAATTAAAAAGAAACTGTAAATTCGCAGTTCTACTTATTTAATTGATATTATTGTTCGACCAAACAACAACTTTCAACGGAGACAGTATTCTCGTGTGTGACAGAACTTCCACAACAAGTAAAAATATTATTTCAAATACTACCAGAAGGATAAACCAAAGACAGCAAGAACGGAACGAATAATTTTGTGCACATTTGTTTCGTGTTCACTGCCTGTATTACGCATATTTTACGATAAATTTTGTTGAGGAATTTTGGAAATAATCAGGCACAATCACCTATACGAATGTATACACTAGATGTAGTGAACCTAATATTATCTAATCTACGAAAAATGCGAATTCAAGCCAAATGATGTTTTAATTTTATATACCTAATCTGAGAAGGATAACATCAAGACAAAATTATGGTACCGAAAAGGTAAATGAAAACAACAGCATGTTTTTCAATGAATGCAAAAGTTCACCAAAATAAATAATTTCAACATTTATTTCAGATATCGGTGTAATCATTAGAAAATCCAATGATACCTAGTAATATTAGATACTGTTTTCAGCGGTGAAATAAATTATACGCAAAATTAGTTTTCTGCCTCTAGCAAAACTACATAAAATGCACTGAAGAATTAAACCAGAGCAGCACGATCGGATAGCATAATCTTAATTCATTAAAGAAGTAAAATATGACGATATTTTCTTCACTTAAACATAATGTGGATAAAGCTCGTAATAAGGTCTTCTGCCAACGAGTCGCCATTAAACGCGAAACGAATGTGAAGAAAATTATAATTTCTGTAAATGCAGACTTTGGTTTATCCTTCTGGTCATACTTGTGCTACTTTATAGGAAATCTGCAACACATTATGCACAATTGCATGTATATTAGTTATCGCCCTAACAGTTTGAAACGGTTATATACTTTTTTGAATCGTGTTATGATTACTCGTAAATTGATAATAGAAATCGATCAATTGCAGAATGTATAAATTCTCTGGGTTAACCTGTTTTAAAAATAATTGTTAGTCGCAAATTTTGTGAAGCTTAGTACACACTGAAATCAAAATTTATTTTGTACAATGTATCTATTCGTCATTATAATTTTGTTTCGATTAATGTCACAATAGTTAAACACTGTTTGTTGCGGAGAAGTAATATATATGCAAGAATGTAATAGGTGTTGCAAACCAAGTAAAAAATTAGTTCACTTGTGATCTGAAGGATTTATTGGATTAAATGAAGAAACAGGTGTTCATAAATAGTTGTAATTCTCAATTCCCTATCCAAATGTATTGTGGTTAAATGGCGTAATACTGGCTACTAATAATGACTCGCCAATAAGCACGAAACAAATGCGCATAAGATTATAATTCCCATTCATGCTGTCTTTCGTTTGTCCGACTGGTCAGGAGTGAAAGAATTTGTTACAAGTTTCGCAACACCTTATAAATTCTTGCATATATATCAGTTCTCCGCAACAAAGAGTATTTAATTGTTATAAATCGAATTGATTGAGATCATACTTACAGAGAAATGTTGTAACAAACACCAATCAAGTCCAGGGTGAACTGATTTACTGGAGTGACACGTGGTGAGTAATATTTGTAATTCGAAATTTCGGTGAACGATAGCATACATTGTTTTCCATCGTTTTGATACCATGTACAGACTCGGAATCCATAGTGTTAGCGTGATGTATATTTTCAGTACTATACTGTTGGAATTGTTTACTTACACAAAAGACATTGTGTTAGTATAATTTACAGAATCAAGATATATATTATATAGTGTTAGATAGCATTCAAGTTCTAATTGTCGAGACCTCATATGATGTTAGAAAAAATTCAATAGATTGACACATAATTCTAGGAGATTGTACCGTCCTACTATCCCACAGTCCTCACCCAAATAGATGGTAGTTAAAGGGAGTAAAACCGGCTCCTACTGATGAGTCGCCAGCAAGCACGAAACGAATATGCATTAGACTATGCATTCCGTTCATGCTGTCTTTTGTTATCCTTCTGATAAAAAGAACCAATTTGTTACTAGGTTTGCAACACCTAATACATTCTTACATACATATTTTTTCTCCTCAACAAACAGTATTTAAGTGTTATATATCGAATTGATTTATGTCATGCTTACCGAGAAATGTGATAACTGATACCGATCAAGGCCAGAGTGTATGGATTTACTGGAGTAACAGGTGTTCAGAAATAGTTGTAATTCTCAATTTCTGTGAACTATAGTCTAAATTCATATTCCATGTAACGACTCGGAATCCATAGTGTTAGTATCATGTACCTTTTCAGTACAATAATTTTGGTATCGGTTACTAACTTCATTGTCCATTGCAGATTCTGTGTCTATACGATATAGTGTGAGTTAGATTTGAAGTCGCTTTGTCGAGACTTTAGATGATGTTTGCTTCACTACTGCAGGTTTACACATTCGACTATGAGATGGTACCGTCCTATTTTCCCACATTACTCAACCAAATATATAGAGATTAAGGTGTGTAACACCGTCTTCTACTGAAGAGCAGCCAGTAAGCACGAAACGAATGTGCAAGTGATTATACTTACTTTCGTGCACTATTTGGTTTATACTTCCGGTCCTAAAAGAACTAATTTGGTACTAGTTTCGCAACACCTAATACAATCATTAAAATATATTACTTCTCCGCAATAAGCAGTATTTATCTGTTAGATATCGAATTGAATGATGTCATGCTTAATGCGAAATGCGATAACTGATATGGATTGAGGCCGAAGTGTATGGATTTATTGGAATAACTGATGTTCAGAAGAAGTTGTAATTTTCAATTTCGATGAACTATAGCATTCATTGATATCGATCATTTTGGTACCATGTACCGACTCCTAAACAATAATGTTGGTTTCATGTACCTTTTCGGTGCTAAAATGTTGCTATCGGTTATTAACACAATAGCAATTGTGTTAGCGTTGAAGTGAGTGAGTTAGCGTTAAAGTCGAATTGTCGAGACATTATATGCTGTTAACTTGACTACTGCAGGTTTACACATTCGTCTAGGAGATTGTACCGTCCTCTTATCCCCCGTTTCTCACCCAATTATAAAGTGGTTGAAGGGCGTAATACCTGCTCTTACTGATCAGCCGCCTGATAGCAGGAAACTAAAGTGCATGAGATTAAACTTTCCGTGCATGCTGTCTTTTTTTCTCCTTCTGGTCATATAAGTATAAATTTGTAACTATATTCGTAAACCTAATACATTCTTGCATATACATTAATTCAGCGAAACAAACAGTGGTTAACTTTTATATATCGAATTTAGTTATGTCATATTTACCACGAAATGTGATAACTGATATCGATGAAGGCCAGAGAGTGTGGATTTACTGAAGTAACCGGTGTTCAGAGACAGATGATATTCACAATTATGTTGAACTATAGCATACATTGATATCCAACATTTTGGTACCATATATCGACTCCTAAACCATAGTGTAAGTATCATGTAGTTCTTTGGTACTATAATGTTGGTATCGGTTATTAACACATAAGCCTTAGTGTAAGCATCATTTGCTGATTCCGTATATATATTATATAGATTGAGTTAGTATTGAACTCTCATTTTCGAGACTTTATATGATGTTAACTTGACTACTGCAGGTTTACACATTCGTCTAGGAGATTGTTAAAGAGCGTAATACCGGATCCTACCGATGAGTTGCCAGTAAGCACGAAACGAATGTGCACGAGATTATACTTTCCGTTCTCACTGCTTTTGCTTTATCCTTCTGGTTAGGAGATAGTAACGTCTAATTATCCCACATTCGGTAACCATATATTTAAGTCTATATTAGGTGTTGCGAACCTAGTAACAAATAAGTTCAGTTATGACCAGAAGGATAAACTAAACGTAGCATGTTCGGAAAGTATAATCTCTTGCACATTCGTTTCGTGGTTACCGGCGACTCATCAGTAGGAGCCGGTATTACGCCCTCTAATCACTATATATTTGGTCAAAGAATGTGGAATAATAGGACGGTCCTGTTATTCCACATTCTTCGCCCAAATATATAGTGGTTAAAGGGCGTAATACCGGCTCTTACTGATGAGTCGCCAGTAAGCACGAAACGAATGTGCAGGAGATTATACTTTCCGTTCATGCTACCTTTGGTTTATCCTTCTGGTCTAACAATTGGTGACCTTGGGATTCTGGCCTGTATACTTGCGTATATATTAGCTCTTCGCAACAAACAGTATTTAACCAAATATTTATTTGTTATAGAGCGTAATACCGGCTCCTTCAAATGAATCGCCATTAAGAACAAAACGAATGTGCATGATGTTCACACTTATTTTTATTTATCTTTCCGGTCACAACTGAACTAATTTGTTATTAGTTTTGCAACACATAATACATAGTTGCGTGTATATTAGTTCTCCGCAACAAACAATATTTAACTGCTATATATCGATTTGAATGATGTCATATGTACCGCGATATGTGATAACTGATAACGATCAACGCCAGAGAGTGTGGACTTACTGAAGTAACAAGTGTTCAGAAACAGTTCTAATTCTCAATTTAGATGGTCTACAGGATACCCTGATATCCATCATTTTAGTGCTATGTACCAACACGGAAACCATAGTGTTAGTATCATGTTCTTTTTCGTTATCCTTCATTTTGCTGCAATGTTCCGAATCGGAAACCTTAGATTTAATATCATGTACCTTTTGGGTACTAAAATATAAGTATAGATTATTTACGCAATAGCAACAGTTTTAGTATCCTTTACAGAATCAGTGTAAATATTATATAAAGTGAGTTAGCGTTCAGGCGGCGTTGTCGAGATATTTTATTATGTTAAATTCACTCCTGCAGCTTTATACATTAGTCTAAGTGATTGTACAGACGTATTATCCTATATACTTTACCCAAATATATAGTGATTAAGGAGCATAATTCCGGCTCCTACCGATTAGTCGCCAGTATGCATGAAACGAAAGTGCATCAGATTATACCATTCGTTCATGCTGTTTTGGTTTATCCTTCTGGTCACAAGTGACATTATTTGTTACTAGGTTCCCAACACCTAATACATACATGCATATATATATATATATATATCTATATATATATATATATATTATATATATATATATATATATATATGTTCTCCTCAACAAACAGCATGTAACTGTTATATATCGAATTGAGTGATGTCATATGTACCGCGAAATATGATAACTGAAATCGATCAAGCCCAGATTGTATGGATTCAGTGGAGTAACACGTGTTCAGATATAGTTGGAATTATTAAATTCGATGAACTGTAGCAAAAATTGATATCCACCATCTTGGTACAACGTACCAACTTGGAAGCCATAGTGCTATTACCTTCCAAATATTCGGAACTATAGGGTTGGTGTCGGTTAATAACACAATAGCCTTCGTTTAAGCATGCTTCACAGACACCGTATATATTTATTCTATAGAGTGGGTTAGCTTTGAAGTCCAATTGTCGAGACTTTATATGATGGTAGCTAAACTACTGCAGGTTTGCACATTCGTCTATCATCATATTATCCCACATTCCTCTCCCAAATATGTATTGGTTAAAGTGAGTAATACGGGCTGCTACTGATGAGTCGCCATTAAGTACGAAACGAATGTCCATGAGATTATACATTTCGTTGATGCAGTGTTTAATTTATCATTTTGGTTTCTAGTGATCTAATTTGTTACTATGTTTGCAACACCTAATACATACTTGCATATATATTAATTCTCCGCAACAAAGAGTATTTAACTATTATATATCAATTTGGATGATGTCCTGCTTAGCGCGGAATGTGATTACTTGTATCGATCGAGCCCAGTGTGTATGCATTTACTGGAATAACAGGTGTTTAGAAATAAATGTAATTCTCAATTTTGGTGATCTATAGTATAAATTGGTATCCATGATTTTGGTACCATGAACCGACTCGGAATCAATAGTGTTAATACCATGTACCTTTTCGGTACAATAACGTTTGTATCGGTTACTAACAAAATAGCCATATTGTTGACATCATCTACAGACTCCGTATATGTATTATATTTAGTGAGTTATTACTGAATTCGCTTTGTCAAAACTTCATATGATATTAGCTTCACTACTGCAGGTTTACACAATCCTCTTAGTGATTGTACCGTCCATTTATTCCACATTGTTCACCCAAATATGAAGTGATTAAAAAGGCATAATTCCGGCTCGTACTGATGTGTCATCAGTAAGCAGGAAACGAATGCGCATGAGATTATTATTTCCATTCATGCTGACTTCCGTTTATCCTTCTGGTCACAAGTGAGCTTATTTGTTACTAGTTTCACAAGACCCAATACATACTTGATTATATATTATTTCTCTGCAACAAACACTATTTAACTATTATATATCGAATTGAATGATATCATACTTACTGCGAAATTTGATAAATGATACCCATCAAGGCCAGTGTGTATGGCTTCTCTGGAGTAACTGATGTTCAGAAATAGTTGTAATTCTCAAATTGGGTGAACTAGAGCATACATTGATATCATTCATTTTGGTGCCATGAACCGACTCGGAAACCATAATATTAATATCATGTACTTATCCGTACTATAATGTTGGTATCGTTTATTAACACAATAGACATAGTGTTAATATCTATTACAGACTCCATATATATATTATATACATTGAGTTAGCGTAGAAGTCGCATTGTCGAGACTTTATATGATGTTCGTTTCACTACTGCAGGGTTATACTTTCGTATAGGAAATTATACCCTCCTAATTATCCCACGTTCCTCACCCATATATATAGTGGTTAAAGGGTTCAATACGGGTAGTAACAGCAGCCCCCAATGAATATGTAGGAATTGCACAATTTTATTAAATATATGGATACCCCGCAACACATATTACTATAACTAGAAAACCTCCTACCATAATTGTTCCCCGTTTCGTCGAAATCACAGCCAACAAACAATTAATCAGCATCTAGCCTTTGAAGACATCAATCTCTTTGAATGAATGTCACACAAGAAATTAAATCCTGAGACTCAAATCACAGCAAACCACCCGCACGAGATCACAATTCTCGGTCGATGTAACACTGCCATCTATACTCGACAGCACACACACATATAAGATGACTTCCAGCTAAAGAAGTGCAAGAAGCCCCGTGGACGAGCCCAGCAACAGGCAGCACCACCACATGGACACAGTACAAAATATTCAATATGTGCAATATTACAGACGAGGGCTCAATTTTTGAGAGCTTGAGAGACAATCCCAATGTCTAAAAGACATCCTGCTCCAATACACTGATGGAACATGTGCGCAGCCATGGCAGAACCTGTAACGCGTCGTCAAGCAGCGCCTGACCCTAGATCATGAAGACAGGCTTACAGAATTGATGAGCCAGATGTCACGAGGTAGCCGCACGCCTTCCAAACTATACAGGCAGATGGAGCAGAAAGCCTATGAATTCAACTTGCCCAAGGAAATCTTGATGCTACTATACATACTGAAGCTTCCTCCGGCATTCCAGGAGATGGCCACGTTCCTGTGCAATTCCGTTGAAGTGCAAGACGACGTACTGCCGGCACGTCTAGACAAGTGGTGGAAGAAACACCACTGCAGCTCACCTGCCTCAGCGCAAGGTTACATCACCTCACGACTGTCCGAATCTCAATCCACATCATCATCAGCCCGAACACATGTCTCCAATGAACACCTCATCCGCCTGCTCGAGAATCTCTTCGTCAGGCCAAATTCGGCATCAGTCGATGCGGTCTATAATAAACACGACCATAGCAGCGGGACCAGCGTCGACCACCGTCCACAAACATCTCCACGAGGTCGACGTCCAGAGGCCGGGCCACAGTTCCACAGCTACCGGCGGGGTGGTATCCGAATCACCGCAGCTAAGGACACTCCACACGCCTTGCCTCATATATGGCTGCACATTCCCGCGCAAAGACGTGACGTTGAGGTGGGCCCGGTCACCTTTGACAACTCAGGATGATCCGCCCATGGAGGCTTCGGAAATCTGCTAGATTCAGCCTCCACTGTGACAGTAGAGGCTGATCACCCCAAGAAAGGTGGCCGCTCCAGGTCTGATAGCTTGAAGCACGTTGCTTTTGCGGTGGAGCGCAATCAAACTATTGTCTTACAGCGACGGCTCCAGTCAAATCATGCTTCAAACATCAAAATGCCAGCAACCAGTCCCATCGTCAGTTGCCACTGTTAAAATCCTTCCTCACCCGTGACGCAAATTGTGGCGAATTATTTGTCATAGACACTGGATCAGATCTAAGCTTAGTAAGCCAAAATTATTTCGAACATACCCACCCAGTCAACACCAGCATTTTTCTCTGTACCAACGGCTCCAACATAGCGATGTTTAGGGTACGAGTACACACAATCTCGTTCCCCAACTCACAAAGATGTTTCAATTAACGTTTCATCATTGCCAATACGACAAGAATCATCATTGGACGTGACTTTCTCGAATACTTTGACCTTACTATTCGTCCAAGAACACGAGAGATACGCACTGCCGACAATGAGTTGCCTTCATCAGCACTAAACACACGATTCTCGCCGAAGCAGTCTTATCCATACAGCTAATTCCTCCAGTTCCTCATGTACCACAGCTTCACGATATCTTAAAGCGACACGAAAAGTTTTTCAAACATATATCCTTTATGCCCGATCTCAAGTGGAAGCGTGACACATCCTCATCCTGCAAGAGCACGTCCATTGGCACCACACAAACATAAGGCCGCCGAGCAAGAATTCGCCATGCTACGTCAACAAGGCATCTGAACACGATCCAGCACAACATTTGCGTCGCCTGTGGTAGTAGTAACAAAAAGTGAACAAGAAACTTTCAGAGTGTGCGGGGATTATCGTATTCTCAATTCTTGCACACAGTCTGATTTTTACATCTTGCCAAATCCAGCTGACCTGCTCAGATCCGCTATGGGCCATGCTGCGTTCTCAAAACTCGACCTAGTGGGAGCCTACTATCAAGTACCGATGTACAGAGACTCCGTATCCTATATTGCACTTAGATTCACCGGTGGCGCAATCACAAACATCATTATATGCCTTTCGGTCTTAAGAACGCATCTTTAACATTTCAACACGTTATGGACGAAATACTAGATTGTCCACCATTTGTAATTCCCTACTTAGACGACATCATGTTATTCTCCAACTCAATGTCTAAACATTTGCAGCATATTGATATTCTACTCACACATCTAGCAGATTATGACTTCCGGCTTCAGGACAACAAATGTGTCTTTGCACAAAATTCAATTGAATTCCTCCGTCATCAAATTTAGGAGAAAGGCATTGCACCTATACCTGCTAAGGTTCGTGATATTCAAGATATACTGCATTTAACTACCATTACAGCGTTACAACGATTTCTGGCCAAGATAAACTACTATTGTCAATTCGTACCTTGCCTTGCCAAGATTCTGGCACCTCTTCACAAAAATCTTGTGCCAGAAAGCCGTTTTGTCGAGAAATCACAACTGATTCAGCTCAACGTTGACGACATGCAGGCTTACGAGGATGCCACAAGGGCCTTATGCAAAGCGACGATGCTGCATTCACCGAATTGGTCTCAACATTTTCAATTGTTCACTCACGCATCGGACGTTGCCATAGGCGCAGTACTTCAACAGTCCATCAATGGCATACTGCGACCTATCGCGTTCTATTCACAAAAACTAAAACCTCGCGAGACGCGATATAATACATTAGGGAAAGAGTTACACGCAACCTGACGTTCGATCCTATACTTCCACACCTATCTGAATGGGCAAAAGATCAAGATCTAAACCGACCACCTTACTCTACTACCGGCTCCCAGAGGATAGAAGGAGTATTTATATTTACGACGTGTCAAATCACAACTTACAAGAATACACCAGAATGAATCTGAAGTCACTCATGTCAAAGGAACAGGAAAATAAGTTTACAGACTCCCTAAGCCGTCCTGCAGATCTCCGTAACCCTCAATAATATTTCCTTCACCTATAAACACTCAGGAATTGTAAGCAGCTCAGCAAGATGATCCATCACTTACACGAATACACGAATACGAATATGAAGTCACTCACGTCAAAGGAACAGAAAAATAACTTTGCAGACTCCCTGAGACATCTTGCAGAACTCTGTGATTCTATCATATGTCCTTCCCCTATAAGTACTCGGGAATTGCAAGACGATTCATAACTTCATACATTTCATGTGAATCGCCTGAAAACATTTGATTATGATAGAATTCCGCTGCTGTGTGAAAACACAGTCGTGGGTCCTCGGCGATTCAATGAGTCATCCATTTGGCCTAGCCTTAGTGGAAATTTTGTCAATATCGTATGTTTTGGCATGGCATGGGGCGAGATGTCCCAAAGTGGTCACAACAATATTTAGAATGTCAGAAATGAAAAGTGACGAGACAAACCAAAACGGCGCCACCTGTCATCTAAGTGCCCTAAGTCCGGTTCACGCACATACACGTTGATCTGGTAACGTTACCTGTCGTGAAAAATATACGCTATCTACTGTCAATACGGGAACGCACCACTAAATGTTATGAGGCCATACCGCTGCCAGACAAGAAGAAAGACACTGTCAGTTAAGATTAAGAGCTCAATTGGTTCGCTAGGTTTGGTGATCCACCTGACATGACAACCAAACCTGGCGCCCAGTTCCTCGGCGAATAGTTTGCTGCCCTACTGAAATACTATGGTGTCAAACACTCGGGGACCGTGGCACGCAATCCTAGAGAAAATGGTTTCGCGATAGGCCACACCGGGAACTGAAAGCGGCGCGCAAGGCCAGCCCAGAAGAACATTGGCTTGCGGTTATACAGAAAGTACTCCTATCAATGCGTACAATACCTCGTGAGCCGGTGACATGTAGCTTCGCTGAAATAGTATTTGACGAATGTCTACGGTTGCCTGGCGAACTAGTCCGATCGATAACGATGAACGACCCCGCATTTTTGTTTTCACCTCGT
>JAQBSW010011124.1:0-21356 GCA_029291075.1 Eudiplozoon nipponicum | reverse complement strand
AGGTAGCCAAGTATTTCATCAAATAGATTATTTATTATCCACTGCTTTTGCTACCTTTTGCAAAGTTTAGTTTATACCACAAATAAATCCCCGCGGAGAATTCTGGACAGTAATTGAAGAGTTCTAAATATGGAAAAAACTGGTCTACTCGAAAAATTAATTTTGCTACCATATGCAGAATTACGTTTATACTGACAGTAAACAATCATCGAAATCTTGCCGTTCAACTTCAAATCAATATAACTTCCATAACTGACATTGCGTACATTGTATAATGAAAGATTGTTTGTGGTAAGTTGGAACTTCAGATAAAAGATTTCAAATAGTTTCCGCAGGTAAGAATGACTAATCAGAAATAATAAGTTGGTATATTTAAATACACATTGGTTGCGAGGGCGGTTATAAGAATCAATTAAAACATGGTTGCGATCTTATAATAAACACCTTACTTATTATGCACATACATTTGTGAGTATAAACAAAGCATTGTATAGTGTAGAAATGGAAATTCATCCAGTAGTCCGGTTTCGTCCTTATTGGGCACCCATCACGTACTGTCATGAATTTGACGCGGAAAGGGCTTAAACCTTGACACGCATGCTTCGGATTCTGTTGCTCTAACCGCTGACTGGATGAGTTGTCTTTTCTACATTATAGTTTACACTGGCAAATTTATGTACATAATGGTACAGGTGTTTATATCAAAATTGCGACATTGGTTTTATTAAGTTGATATATGACTTCAAACTGTGTACAATATCCTACGAGAGTTGCGCAGTAAATAGAAACAGCACCGAAGCAAATTTGCCCGGGTTTGTATCCCGTCCACGGAAAATATCGGACAGTATTTGAATAGTACTTAATAAGGATGAATCCTGTCTACTGAATGAAATGCCTTCGCTATCTGAAAATAGATAACCAATTCTAATATCCAAAATTTATTTCATCTATTTGAACTAGCTTTTACACCGGGATGGCAGTACAACAGTCGTACTGTCGCTAATGCAACTAGCATACACCTGCCAGACATCAGGCAGGAAATCGCTAGAAGACCAAGCACCAAATAGAAATAAAATTACAACTATATAAAATGTCACTTAGCAGCTCAATATACGTGAAAATTTATCAGACCTTGTAATCGGTAGAAGTTGGGCCTCAGCACTGTCAGATGCATTGTTTTTTATGAAAGGTACAGGAGACGAGCAAGCTATTGGTACGCCAAGCGTGTTCTCTGTCGTTGACAAAGGATCAAGAACATCGACGTTTCGCATGCTTCCGCTAACAATGCTACCGCTGTTGTTCTTTATGGCAGACTTTATGATAGTCGAACACTGCCCATCTTGACCAATATAGGAGAATCTTGAAAAGGGTGTTAGACGAATTTGCTTTTCAGGTGTAAGCGGAGTGAAACAACTGGACGCATTATGTACACGTTTTAACGTCTCGGGTGGTGACTTGCGTGAATGATGTGAAAATTGTCTTTTGTAACTATCGTTAATAACTGGATTATTCTTGATTTCAGTTGTAGAATGAGTGCTGTCACAACCTACTGGCGTGCAAACTGAAGTAATGCTATTCGGGATGGCCTTGATTATTGAAAATTGTGGCTCTGAAATAAAGATGTATAATGGAGCTCAATATATCACATAAACTAGTATTGTTTTCTAAAAGATAATAAAATTAGTGATAGTGCAGTTTTTATAATACGATAATAATTTGCAAGCTTAGACAAATTTTAATACAAAGAACCACTTATTTAAATTTAGGCTTCAAACCTGATATACACACCAATCCCGTTATATATTTTTCAACATAAACCAAGCACTGTATAAGTTAAAAAGCCAAATGTCCAGTAGACCGGCTTCGTCCTGATGTGGAAATTGTCATGTACTGTTCAGAATTTAACTGCCGACGTTGATCCCAGATGCGGCAAGCCACATCTGAAGGAGAGACCGACGAATAGCATAAACTAGAATATGGCTGGAAATTTTTTGCAGTGCGCAGAAAATTTTACCTGTTTCGAGCTCTAACCGTGGCAAACTACCGCAAAAACTAGACGAGTTTCCAATATGGATGAACAATTCTACTGATTGAATTGCCTTTGCTACCTTACATAATGATTAGTTTATGCTGAAAACTGTATATATAATGAGATTGGTGTTTATCTCAAGCTCACAGCCTTGATTTAAACTATTGTTATCACCACTCACGCAATCAATAAATGTTCTAAATAATTACTGTCATATAGATGCCAAGACAAAACAGTGCATAAGGTCTAAAACTATATTTCCATTGACTGAATATATATAGCCGCCGTGTTTGATTCAATTCTTCGTTGATGCTTTCACGTAAACTTCCTTTCCTCTTATTCGCCATCACTTGTTCCTTGTCCAATTATGCCATTGATGCTATCTTTGCTGAGGTCTCTTTGCCTCCCACAAATACGGATTCGTGGTAGTTCGTGACGTCATGATTTTGAAAATGCTAACAATGCCGCTCTGCTAGCAAAAGTAAAGTCCAGAGAGCTATTGCGGTACAGTACATGAGTAGACGGTTTAAGAGTAACGGGACGAGTAAGAAACCATCCACCAAGGAAAAAGGAAAGCTGTGCAAATGGAATTGCGAAGGAATCAAGGTTTTATCGAACTTCGAGTGATATCTATCGTCCAGCAATAAACAACTGCGGAATAGTGGTGTGTAGCTATCTATGCGATTCACCTGGAAATTAAATACTAAACATGGCCGTTATGTTCATTATTTAAACCGAAGCTTCATACCAATCTAAACAGACATGTTCTCAGTCATTAATGAATTCGTCTACTTGAAATCTATGTTGACACCGGACAATTCCGCGTCTGCATAAATTAACCGGTATAGTGGCTTTACTATAGCCCCTCTCAATGTCATACGAACCATTTTGGCATCGCACTTCGACATCTGCAAGCACCAAGTCTAGTCTTCAATAACAGATTATTGCCGGTCTACCTTTTAATGTAAATGAATGTATTCGACAGCCACGTTGTTTTAAGTTGAGTGCCGAGGCATTATTTAAAAGATAAATATATGGAGCACACAATTTTATCCAACCGCATTTTGATATGTAAATACCGCACACCCAATTAAAGAAAGGCATTCACGTGAAAATGAGCAATTCAAGAAGAGATTACAAATACACTCAGCTGGTGAGACTACCGATACATCATAGATGGATTGTTGGAACTACAGCAAAATGCAAAAAACGATCTTGGCGATCAAACCATCTTAACTAGTTAACAACACATGCAAAACTATGAACCGATTATTAGAGGAATCCTAATTTATACACTTTTGCGTGTTAATTAAAAAAACATGTTTATGACAAACTAAAATTGTTTTTTTTAATAATCGACTTGGTCCGCACAATATTTACATCAACACGGTCTGTACCACTTGAAAAGTAAGCAACGGTGGTCGACAGCTTTTTAAATTGTTAATAAAATAAATGATTATTTTATGTAAAATGGATACAATGAGCAATTGATTGAGTCAATTGTTAAAAATGGAAATCAATAGAAACTGACGAACGTATGGCCGGAATAAAAGACAATATATCAAGAAATTCAATTCAAGTTAGAAGTTATTTACCACGTAATAAGGAAGAAGGAAGACGGCTTTAATACGCAAATCTGATGTAGCTAAATTGGACAATTCGAATAAAGAAGTAAATTTGAATAAATCAGAAATTCAAAAACAACAACTATTAATGCGAACCTAGTAAAAAAGTAGTTCCAATAGGACCAGAACTAATATATTTATGCAATTTTGTATTAGGCATTTACAACATAGTAACAATTTTCGATGAAATTGAGCATATAATAGAAACCTGTTGCACGACAGGGAATACATTTACCTGATTCTCGGGTTGCGTTCCGAGTTATTTGCATATCACTGTCTTCCTGATTTTTCCAGATATTGCGATCTCTGGGAACGGAGAAGTTTTTCAATGGAAAGCACACCAAACACGTTATTGACAATCAAAACATCAAGTAAAAATCTTAGTTTAAACTGCCACATTTATACTTGTTAGATCTCTTGTGTATATGCAAGTATGCATTAGGTGTTGCGAACCTAGTAACAAATTAGTTCAGTTGTGACCAGAAGGATAAACCAAAGGAAGCATAAACGGAAAGTATCTCATGCACATTCGTTTCGTGCTTACTGGCGACTCAGTAGGAGCCGGTATTACGCCCTTTAACCACTATATATTTGGTCAAAGAATGTGAATAGGACGATAAAATCTCCTAGACGAATGTGTAAACCTGCAATAGTGAAGCTAACGTCATCTAAAGCCTACGGCAATGCGACTGCAAGGCAAATTCACACTGAATAATATATATACCGAGTCTGTAAAGAATACTAACGCTGTGGCTATTGTATTAGTAACCGATACCAACATTATTTTACCGAAAAGGTACATCGTACTAACACCATGGATACCGAGTCGGTACACGATACCAACCTGATGGATATCAATTTATGCTATAGTTCACCGAAATTGAGAATTACAACAATTTCTGAACACCTGTTACTCCAGTAAATCCATACACTCTGGCCTTGATCGATATCAGTTATCACATTTCGCGGTAAGCATGACACCATTCAATTCAATATATTACAGGTAAATACTGTTTGTAGCGAAGATCTAATATATATGCAAGTATGTTCCATTTATGCTGCCTTTTGTTTATCCTTCTGGTCACAACTGAACTAATTTGTTACTAGGTTCGCAACTTGCATATATATTAGGTCTTCGCAACAAACAGTATTTAACTCTTGTGTATATGTCTGAAATGAGATGTCGAAATGTGATTAAAGTGATTTAATAATAACGACTCGCTAGATAAGCGTACGTCATATCTGCATGACAGTGTTCTCGATTGTTTTGGATTGAGGAGTAGTCAACTAATGCACGTGTACACTCATCCCATTGAAATTAAAGCGATTTAGCAACATCTGACTATTCACTGGATAGGCGTATGCCACGTCTGTGTTCCTATGTATGTGAGCGTTTACTTCAGACTTAGAAATAATCTGTTACATCTAATTACCGGCACGTGTAACAGTCATTCAAGTGAAACTAAAATGATTCTTTAAATCAAGTTTGCGAGCTTGAAGTAAACACCAATCCCATTGTATTTAATCAGTCGTTAAACAACATCTAAAAAACTACCGCCAGCCGCAACGCACTGACGCGATTCGACCTTCCTTGATCATCATCAGAGTACGACGGCAAACTGACTATCGAGGATCAAACCGCATTGAATATATATGGAAATCAAATTTAGATATGTGGTTCTCCTCTCTAGCAGTCTCGCATACATTGATGACTATCATTTTCTTAATGCACACGTCAGACCTATTTTTACACCTACTTTCCTAAATGAAGTAATTACGAGTGGCATCCCGGTGAGGAGGGGGCAAGATATTGTAAATAAAATACTTAATTAAGAGTAAGAAAAATTAAATTAGAAGCGGATAATGTATTAAATTAAAAAGGCTCGTAAAAGAAATTAAAAAAATTGTCTGATAAATAAAGATATTAGTAATAGTGCGAAGAAAAATTTCCTTTTTGAAAAAAAAACACTTTTGATCATGCATAGATAAATGTTTGTTAAAAGGCGCTACACTCACAATAGAATGAAAGATAATAGATAAAATAAGATAACAAGTAATCAAGGATGAAATTATAAGATAATAAGAAACACAATTAAGAGATTAATTCCTCATCCTCCACCTCTGTAAGTTAATAGCAGTCCAGTGTTCTTGTTCTGTTACTTAAGCGAGTTTCTGATTCTGATTCGTGCAATCTTCGTTTCTTACTATTATTTAATGTTGTATTCCATTGGGCCTAGTGATTTTTCTACGGCTGTTTCATTTATGATGTCATTTCTCCATTTAATTTCGATGGATTCTCTAATCAATCTTGTCGATCTGCTACGGCCACAAATTGATATGCGTCTGCAACCATCCCAATTAATTGTGTCCTGTCTCTACTGTATGCGTGTAAAATCCGATCTATTAACATGGCCATACTTGCATGTGTTTTTATGTTCCCCTCTTCTTACCTTAATTGGGCGCATGGTTTTACCTACATACATCATGTTACAGTCGCTATATGGAATTTCATATAATTCGGATGTATATAACATTTCTAGTTAATCCTTTTGGTTTGGCAGTTTAATACCTAGGGCAAGGGTCTATTTTAGAATAGTGCGTATATTGTATTGTGATGCTACTATTTTAATTTTCCTACTTAGTTTAGAGTCAGCTTTTTATCACTTCCCTCCGATCATGTTCTGTTTTAATTGACTTCACGTACTTCCAATCATGATAAAATTTACTTATAACGCTCATTATAGTTGCTTCAATTAACTTTAGAGAATACCAATTAACACTGAATATTTCTCGCAGTCTACATAATTCAATCTCCATAAGTTTTTTTTATCTGTTAATCTTAAGTTTATTATTATCATCGGTTTTAAGATACCGATTTTCATTCTATATGGATGATTTGAATTGAAATTAAGAACGATACCTGAGTAAGTATCCTTCCTATAGCCATTCCGTTCTACTTTTGTACCATTTCTACTTACATTGATATTCAGAAATTGTAATTCACCAGAGTATTCATATTTAGTTGTAAATTTTAGCTCATGTGGAGGATTGCCTGATTTATGTCTTTATTAAATCATACACTCTGGGAACGACTGCATCTCTTTGTATGAGAGCATTACCATGTACGTGATCTATTTCTCCTTTAACAATCATGTTATTGACCAATAATTTAAATTCTCCTTGTAGCTTATCCGTATGATCTTTATTAATATTAGAGTATACCTCTATATTGTCTAGTTGCTCATACATTTTGATTATAGTCAGATTGAGTAACGAGAACCGTCGCTCCTCCTCTGTCTGCTTTCAAATATATCACACTGTTTGCTATTAACTCTTTCCTCGGACTTTTTTATTTCACAATTCAGTTTAAATTTTTCCTCATCGTAGGTTACCAAAGCTGCGGCTACGTCTAATTCAAACCTAACCTTATCCTTGTCGGAGAGAAATTGTGCTGTTTTAACAGTCTCAGTAATCATCTAATTTGTTGGTGATTTCTCAATTTGGATAGCCTTAGTCAGACCACGATTAAGCATTTTCAGCTGATCCTGATTAAGATTTATTTTAGAAAGGTTTACCGCTCGATTAGTTACAACAGGACACGTCTTAACTGTGGTCTGTTTATAGATGCCCACATTTCCTAATTTTTTATCATGCCTGACCTGAACCTTTTTTATCTATCTATTACGTGCGCCATCAGTAAAATTCTCTTTACATTTAAAGTCATCCGCGTTCAAAAACGAAAGTAACATAGATCTTATTTTAGTTTCCACTCTAATTAGTTCATATTTGTTTTTTCTTCTTAATCGCTAATCAATGCATTCTTTATGTTCAAAGTCAGTTCATGTTTAAGAGATCTACCTTCACCATTTAAATGAAAGGGCAATTTAAATTTAAAACATTTAGGAATTAAGCAATGCTTTAAACATATTCTAATGAAATGAATATTTTCCACTTTATGTTATTATGAACAACAGTCTTACATTCATTAAGAATACAAATGGCGATAAATTAGTGGATCTTGACTATGCAGGCGATATCGTAATGCTATTCGATAATCGAAATTCTGATCAGGCCACCTTGAATAAATTTG
Organism: Eudiplozoon nipponicum; assembly: GCA_029291075.1. Lineage (NCBI taxonomy): Eukaryota > Metazoa > Platyhelminthes > Monogenea > Mazocraeidea > Diplozoidae > Eudiplozoon > Eudiplozoon nipponicum. Next base: position 13,612 of record JAQBSW010011124.1, on the reverse strand, counting down.
CAGTTATTGTTCCGTCTTTTGAAAAAACAAGATCCACTAAGTGTAAGATACTCTTACATGATCACCCACTATTCACTGGAACGTTGCGACTGCGGGGTAAAGATCTAGATATAGTTGATAGATTCGCATACGTTGGCAGCTCTATCAATAACTCAGGTAATATTTTCGACGGGGCGAAAATGAGAATCGTAAAAACTGCAGTAGATTTATCCAATCTCGTGTTTGCAAAACATCATTATACTGTAAGTAAAACTTGTCCCTTTGAATCGATGAATTTAGACGCTTACGGACCTCGGACTACCGTCGTTTGAGAAGCATAACACATGTAAGTTACTAACAACGAATAGCCAACTTTGACTTCCATAGACGTATATTTCAATCGGCTTCCATGTCGCCCATCGATTTAAAAACAAATAAGGCTCCATCAATTACGTTGACTCGGTCACATTTAGCGTAAGCTCTCAATTTGATGGCCCAGTAGAGCATTATTCTCTCACCCAGCGCCAGATTGGTGTAATAAATAATATTGGAAGATTTGACATAGCAGAAATAGTTTAAGTCAACTAAATCTCAACTAGGTGGTAGGCGACTCACTTGTCTGCCAGGTTGGGATTCACGTGCGCATCATAGTTCTTGGTTAGAGACACCACGCAATATGGCATCGAGTCGAGCTCAGTGGCAACCTTGTTGCAGATTACTAGTAGAATCACCTTCGAAAATTTCATTATTCAGTTTGGCAGAGTTAGCTGTTGGGTTTTATTGTGTTTATGACTTGATATATTGAAAGACAAGGAAGACATATTGCAGATATTGCGATTGTCTATCAAGCGTTGGTTTATCCGCCTCGTTCATTAAGGGACGTTGAGAGAGTTGTGTAGCGTTCCGATCTTGATATAAACATGTACAGACATTAATCAATATAAACTAAGTATTGTATAGAGTTTATATGGCAATTCATTTAGTAGACCGGTTTTGTCCTTATTATTAATTACTGTCCAGAATTTGCCGCGGACAGGGCTTGAACCTGCGCACGTCTACTTCAGAATCTGGTCCACAGGTAATTCTGGACAGTGCATGATGAGTTTTCAAGAAAGATGAAACTGGTCTACTGGATTAATTGTCTTTCAACACCGTACAATGCTTTTCTTAAACCGACGAATGTCTGTACATAAAGGGACCGGTGTTTATATCAAGATCGCGACCATGATTATGGTAATTGTTATTACCGCCCGGGTAACCAATGTTAGCTTATTTAGATAAAAATCTTCTTTTACGTCCGTTTGAATATTCTGTTTGTTCTGCACATCGACAATGCCTTCTTTCGTCAAAAATTTTACAAATTCAAAATCCTCATTTCATATAATTACCAAAATAAAAAAAATACGACTTCCTTTCGTTTGCTCTATTTATTCAGACCAAAAACGTTCAAATGACATTAATCAATACGCATATAAATCTCTTATTATTTAAATCAAATATATTGTTTATAAATAAGCACCAATTATTATTCTTATTTAATTAGTACGTAAAAATACAAGTATTTGTGGGATTAGAGTCTATTTAATGCCCGCAAACGTTAAAATTATAGTTTTTATTGCAACCAGTAACTACCAAACTACCAAAAGTTATTTAAAAGTTTTTTTTATTAACGACCTTACTTGGATTAATATAGAGCACCGGAGGTCGTGAGTTGACAGCTGTACTTGATGCAGACACCAGATCGGATGCCCAATCAACCGGAAGAGATTGCACTGAAACTGATACCACGTCATCTGCAGATGAACAAGTCGACAATGATGGTAATCTTGAAGGAATAATAAGCGTTTTTGATGCTGAACTTGAGGCGATTGTGGAAAGTGACTTCGTTAAGGAAATCACTGGAGATGCCGAAAGAGGGGCTAAAACAGAGCTGGCAGTTGACGATGCATTGTTCGGTTGCAACGCCACGAGTCGCCTATTTCCATCGGTAGTACTGACGTTAGTGTTAGGTAGGGTGGTTGCTGAAGTAGAAGTAAATACAAATCCAGATAAAATGATGTAAGTAAAACTGTTTATTCACTTAGTAAAACAGAACACGCTGTTTATACATAGCACATTATCTGCATTATAATGGAAGATACAAAATAGAAAATTCCGCAGCAAATAGTGTCTAATATATAAAAAGATGAAAAATTTGACCTAGGCACTTTCACCTTGACGACTAGCAACGTTAAAAAAAAATTTAGCTTTTAAAAAGTTATAAAAATTGCTATTTAATAGCAAAATACGACACTAAAGATTTTCTCGAATTTAAGACTAGAGCACCGTAACATGAAACATAAACATGCACTCATACGTACACACATACACGCACACATGCATGGATACACTCAAGCATGCCTTCACACATGCATACATATACACATATTCGCCCACCAATTCATGTGCATATGCATGCATACACACATACATACTTACAACAAACATATATATATATATATATATGTATATATATATATATATATATATATATATATATATAAAAGCATATATACATGTATGCATTAATACACCGATACACTTGCATAAATGCATACATACCTACATACACATATATACATGATTTTCGTAAATATCACGAACAGGAATACCTTAACATTTAAAGACGGATACCTCACTGCTGCATGGTATTGACAATATAAAAACTAATAATAAACATTTTTCAACGAACGACAAGATTATGGTTCGGGGAAAGGGGAAGATATATCTCAAAAAGAAAGTGTGGCGAAAGCTGCAGAGCTAATGTCCGTGACTGCATAGAAATTGTGTAGTCGGCATTTCTAGTCATATACAATGTACACAAGACCATTAGAGATGAGAGATCATCGTATCTAATTTCGCTTTTGCATATGCATAGTTTGATCCTAATTAGTAAGATTTCCGACGTTCTAGGATGGATGTTCAAAACAAGTCAGTAGATGTCATTTTGATAAGTCTGCAACGGGTTGAATACAACGGGATTTGCAACTATCTCGAGCTTGCAAATTTAATTCCAAGAAGTAATTTTATTATTTCCTGAGCCAGTTTATTGCACCACAATTCATAATCAGCGTTCACATGGACAAAGCTTGCAACCAACAGACCAAGACTTACTGAAAACCGGATAAGAAGGCATTTGGTACCTTTTATCGAGAAAATCCACTTATATATCAAAGATACAATGACACCATATATAAAAAATTGCTACATAATCGATTTGAACTCATCGTTGTCGGGGAACTGACCACGCGGTCGCAGCAATGTTTATTTATATTCTATCTTTTAGTGGCATAGAGAACGAAACTGTAATTAGCTGGTTGATCATTGATTGGATATTTAAAGAATTTGCAGTTGATCTCAGATTTGAAAGCAAAATTTACAATGAGAGTAGCAGCAAGACTGATTAACTTGAACATCTTCGAACAATTCGATTTTTCCAGTGTCGCAATAGAACTGAATTAGAAAATTCTTGCTGACGCCGGGTAGCAAAAGTTATTTTCACAAAATTGTATTCTTTTAATATAAATTAAAGAGAACTATTGATCAAAACCTGCTTGAACACAATTAACTCTTCGCTTCCCGCTGTCAGAGAGGCATCGCCGATGTACTTGGGACCAAAAAGACGGCTATAAACATTGATATCCACTTCTAGAAGAAAAGAAAACCTTAAAGGAAAAATGCGAGCACCATTTTCGATTTTAAATCTAATCATAAGGTGAAAGTAAATATCAGTGTTGCAAACGCGTTAGGCCGAAACAGGTTTATTAAAAACAGAAAAAACTATCTAATACAACAGACCGTCGTCTTATTAAACAGTTCACTAGAGACAGCATGTTTACAGAGCCATGATAGATTTAAAAACTGAATTTCTAATTAACAAAAAGGAGACAAATGCATTATGCAGGATGGAAGAGTGTACAGGAAATTTAGCACGCAATCCACCAATAAAACAATTTAGTTTACCACCTGCATGCAAAGGACTGAATCACGCACGAATCGGACGCCGGTATTCGTTGTGATCATTCATGGCATTCCAAATGTTATCTACGGACTAAGAAAATAGTCAACGGTATCGGTAACGTTATGAATAGAAAACTTGAGCAAACGCAACCAGCCTCCCAAAAACCGAACCTGGACGCGTTTTTTAGCCCCACTTACACATTAGATCTTTTACGAACAGTCACTACTAATTAAATAGATTGATTTTGCTGCTAACCAAGTGCCGAAAGTAGACATCAGCGATCTAAAGTGTTATGACGCAACAGGTTTATTAAAAAAACCAAACAGGCCATCGACTTATAAAATAGTTCACTAGAGACATGTTGACGGAGCCAGGACAGATTTCAAAACTGAACTTCTAATTAACGAAGAGGAAAACACATTTTGCAGGATGAGAGAAAGCAATCAACCAATGAAATAACTCAGTTTACAGACCGTGTGTATAGGACTGAATCACGATCGAATCGGACGCTCTAATTCGGTGCAAACAATCATCGCAATCAAAACGTTAGCTACGGACCAAGCAACTAAGCACAATCATATTTAACAGTATCTGGAACGATTTGATTGGAAAGCATAAGCACACGTCAGCCGGTCTCCCAAAATCCGAATCTGGACACCAGTTCGTTAATTTGGCCTACACATTAGCTCTTTTACAAATAATCACTGCTACGGAAATAGATTGCACAACGGCTCGTAAACATTGCAAAGATTTCGCTACCTGCCATAAAGAAGCGTACACAACAACAGCTGAGTGTTGCTGACTAGTTCTAATTAGCTGGGAAACTTAACAATCGCGACGATATTTCAGTGGCGTTTAAATTGTAAATAATGCCAACAGCATTAATATAGAACTTGGCCATTAGGTTTTGTCATTAGACGGGTACCAGAGCTTTATTTTTTTATGATGTAACAACGATAGGCAATCTGATGATGAACAAAACACGTTGGAATCAAAAGCTTTTCGTCGGAAGTATTTAAATTCGTGAGTCAAAACGGACCCAAACTAATGTATCGCAGCTTTGTAGTGATACAGGAAAATATTCTCAAGGCTAATCTAACTGGTCTGAATAGCGAAAATCCGAATATACTTTGGTTCAAGATAAGTTCCACTATGCACAATGCAGGTACTACTGTACGTGGAATAGCAGGCCCCCGTACAAATAATCACTGGCTCTCTGTAAAATCCATGGAGATACTCGAAATAAGGCGCCAAATTCTACCTGGCTCGACTCATAATAATACCCGTCGCAATATAAGACGCCAACTTAAGCGCAGTCTAAAAGGCGATCTCGAAAACTTTTGGAGCAGAAAGGCTGAAGAAATGGAAGTAGCTTTCGCGTCAGGTAACAGTCGCTGTTTGTTCCAACTTATACGCACAACAGGTCCGAGAAAGTTAAAAGTTAGCGAAACTATAAATGATAGTAACAACGAATTAATAACCGATAAAATAAGTCGTCTTGACAGGTGGGCTGAACACTTTAGAGATCAATTTTCTTGGCCACCCGCGTCAGTTCCGCTTTCCGAAAGCATGTCTGCATCAACAGTGTGGAATTTTAGTCCCGAAGAACCATCCGAGTTAGAAGTACGCGATGCAATCCTATCTCTTAAGCGCCGCAAAGCCGCCGGCCCCGATGATCTGCTTCCGGGATTGTTTAAGGATGGTGGCGATATAATTTCAGGAGCGTTGACAAAACTTTTTCATACTATATGGAATGAGGAAACCGTACCACTTGACTGGAATGAGTCGACCATCATTCCCATCTTCAAAAAAGGCAATCCTTATTCGTGCGATAACCATCGTGGTATAAGTTTGACTCCGGTCGTATCAAGGTTATTTGCTTCGATTAGTCTACGTCGTCTTAGCGCTTCACGTGAATCACAAACAAGAGAAGAACAGGCCGGATTCCGCGCAGGACGAGGTTGTATAGATAATAGTTTTACCGTTAAGTCAAGTTCTCGAACAGAGACATTTATATCACCGTCCCACAATAGTCGTCTTTCTAGACTTCAAAGGTGCATTTGATTCGGTGGATCGCAATGTTTTATTCCATATCTTGTCGAAAAGCGGTGTGCCCACTAAATTTGTTAATATTATACGAGCTCTCTACACAAATACTTCTGGTCGCGTTAAGGTTTGCAACGAATTAACGCATAACTTAATAACCAGCAGTGGTGTTCGTCAAGGTTGTCCACTTTCCCCATTTTTGTTTAATTTTTTAATCGATGCTATTATGAACAACATTCTCCCAAACATTCGGGACGCTGGAGTTGAAGTTCTCCCGGGAGATAAACTAGTTGATCTTGACTATGCGGACGATATCGTACTATTATTCGACAATCAGCATGCTGCCCAGACCACCTTAAATAGATTAGCAAACGTTTCGTCTTTCGGTATGAAATTCGCACCTTCTAAATGTAAGATACTGTTACAGGATCACCCACCACTCACTCCAACGTTGCGACTGGAGAAACGCGAATATTTCACTTTGCCTTAAAGGTCGTGTTTACAATGCAGTCTTACGCGCAGTCTTACTATACGCTAGTGAAACTTGGCCTCTTAGAGTTGATGATCTGAGACGCTTACAGGCATTCGATCATCGTTGTTTGAGAAGTATAGCACATTTTAAAAGATGTATTATTTTGTTTCTCAGTGCTGTCCTTTTCTTTTCGGATTTGACCGCATTTTTCTTGTGCGGGACAATTGTTAGCACTCATAGGTCGGCAAAATCTTGAACCTTTTATCTTTTCAGATGATGTAATTTTTGGCCTCAGTTGATGGGTTCACACTTGTCCCTTCTCCTTTAAGCCTTCAATTAGCACATGTTGGTTACCAACAACGAATAATTAACGTTGACATCCGTAGACGTATTTTTGGATCTGACAATATGTGCTCGTCTTTAGAAAAGCAAATAAGGCTCCATCAACTTCGTTGGCTCGGTCACGTTTTGCGTATGCCCTCATTCCGATTGCCCAATAGAGCTCTGTTCTCTCATCCAGCACCAAATTGGCGTAAGAAACAAGGTGGGCAGATTTTGACATGGCAGAAACAATTAAGGTCACTTACATCCAAATTGGGTAGTATAGGATCCACTCGTCTGCCGGGATGGGGTCCTCGTGCACATCACAGTTCTTGGTTAGAAACCCTTAGCGATATGGCAGCGAATCGAGCTCAGTGGCGATCTTGTTGCAGATGTATAGTAGAATCATCTTCGTAACTTTCTTTTCTTAGTAGGGCAAAGTTAGCTGCGAGGTTCGGTTTGTTTATGACGTGATACGGTGAAATCCGCAAGGAAGCTGTGTTGCTGATGTCGCCTTGCCCGAATGCTAACTTGGCCATAATGGTGTTGTGGAGAGGTTTAGTTTGCCTCATTTCTGTGAGTTATCCTGATAAATTTACTCATAGTAGCAAGGTTTTCCTTTTCTCTCTATACCCCTCTCCCTCTCTCTTAAATCTCAATAATAATTTATCTAAATTCACTTATATACTTTTTTTTCACTCCTTATGATTACATGGCAGTGAAATATTAGTCACTTGACTTTTGTGTAGCTGGAAATGGTGATGATTATGTGTAGTGATACGATTCTACCTTAACTGAGTGGAAAAACCACGTCGCGAAGCACATTGGCCAGAATGCCTCACCTCCACTCCAACCAGTTTTCAGAATATTAGTTTGGCCTTTTCTGCACCAAAATTGCTCAGTGTCATTATCCTCTCAGAGTAGTAAGTCAAAACAAGACGCCGTTCAGGCTGTATTAGGCGTAATTCTGATGCAAAATTGGATGGGTCTAACAAATTTATTCCTTACCAAGTCTCCCCAACAAATTCAGTAAAATGAATACAGCCACACAAATCATGCAATGATTAAACTACACGAGTTCCATGAAAAGCTAAGTAGAAAGCGATTAACGAAGCTTTTTCAACTGAGAAGAGGATTTGTGAGTGAATCGAGGAAAATACCGACTGGTTTTACTAATCAGCGATAGATCCAAAAGAACAGATAGGTTCATACAACTATATAAACTGGTAGGCTGAAGTTCTCTGAGCATTAAACATAGGTTTATTTTTAGATTTTGTTAAGATAATCATAAATAACCTTATATAAATGATAATTTAGCAAAATATAGAATAAAGCTAAATCAAGATATCAAATAAATATTGATTTCTATCGCATTAGACACATGACATAACTTATAAGCTTACAAGAGACTTGACCGAATGCTGTAGTAGCATTTGGCGCTCTTTTCGACGAACTGAAAACAGACAGGCTACAAACGACACTCTTCTTAGCACCAGACGACGACTGTAGAAATGTTAAAGATGCCTTAGGCTGAACGGATTTCACAGCGTCTTTAGAATCGCTAGGAATTGCTTTCGGAATAAAAACAACAGAGTTCGATACACAGCTGTCGGATTTGTGATGAAGCATGTCAAGAGCAGTGGATCGATTCGAGACAATACTGGATACTTTCTGACTGGATTCCGGTGTAATTTGGGGTTTTAAAAAACCACCAGAACCGTTAATTACGGACAACTTTTTGGCGTTGACATTATTGTCCGAATCAATATGGTTGGACACTGTAGATGACTCAACAAGCTGCTTGTGCTTGACAGGCGTTTCATGTTGATAAATATTGTTTGATAAAACAGAATGCGGATTGGTGTTTGGATCATAATCTGCTGCATTAGATGTTCGATTCGATGTTGAGAATACATCTAAGCGTTTTGCCAACTCAGTTGGACTTCCTGACGAAGAACTATAGGCGGAATCAAGATTGCAACGTTCAGGAAGTTGCTGATAAAGTATATAGAGCTTGTGTTCGACATGAGCGTATCGAACTCTCCATTCATCGTTCTCTTGTCGCAACACCTTGTTTTCTTTTTTGAGTTGATTAAGGCACGCTTCGAGACGTTCCATATACTAAAAACGAATTAAGTAGATAAAACTTGTTATTTTGTGGTGTTGTTCTCAATGTTTAACATTTGTCTTCAGCACCATCTTTTTCTCAATAATTCATCGGCCATTTCCCAGTTTCCTCATGAGATTTTAGTCATTATATAAAATCAAAATGAATGTGCTTATTTATTAATTTAGCAACTTACATGTACTAAAATCACGCACATTAAAGTACGTTAAGCTGAAAGATTGAACGTGCGTACCTACAGCAATACATAATGGCAAAAAATCATTAGCACATGACAATAACATAATTTGATATATAGCTGATGGGCGCAAGCAGCGCGCGGCTTAGTTGGCTCAGTAAAAGAGTATCATGTGCCCCGGTTTGAGCTCCTATGGCGACAGTTCTGATTAGTACTTGATGTGTGTCCAAAAAAACGGACGAAACCAGTCTACTTGATAAATCGAATCTTTTATTTGATGCATTGTTTATTTCATATTGACAAGACACAGGCATATAAATATAAAGCAGATAGTTTACCATTAACATTAAAAGAGAAGGAATGTTTTTAACGCAATAATTTGAGCAAATTAATATGAGGGAATATCTGTTCAGTGGTTTCATTATAATTTGTTTTAAATCCAAGACAAAATTGTTTCTTATACAACGAACTAATAAACAGAAACTGGTGCCACGAAAGGTAGCTCAATCCAGGAAAATTTATTTGAAAAATATAGAGCCAGCAAGCACAACATTTGATTATGTAATTATAATCCGTGTCACTCAACACCCCCCTTTTAATTTCCACTATATTTAAACATGAAAAATGATAAATTCTGGAAAAAATCAAGCGCAACTTAATAGGTTTGTTTCAAAAGGATAATTGCATACCACTTCAATCGCTAGGGTTTATAGTAACACTTTATACGACCAGCCAGAGACACCGTTCATCAGGAACAAATTTTCCACGACTACGGGCCACTTAGGCGCGTAATAAAAATCCAGAATAATCATCAAAGAAGATATATCATGTCCAGCCACACAAAAGTCAAAAGTGACTAATGTTTCACTGCTATAAGCAGTAAAAAATGAATTTCGACAAATTATTAGTGAGATTTACGAGAGAAACAGAGAGAGGCAAAGAGAAAAGGAATACCTTGCTACTATGAGTAAATTTATCAGGATAACTCACAGAAATGAGGCAAATTAAACCTCTTTGCAACACCATTATGGCCAAGTTAGCATTCGGGCAAGGCGACATCAGCAATACAGCTTCCTTGCGGATTTCACCGTATCACGTCATAAACAAACCGAACCTCGCAGCTAACTTTTCCTTACTAAGAAAAGAAAGTTACGAAGATGATTCTACTATACATCTGCAACAAGATCGCCACTGAGCTCGATTCGCTGCCATATCGCTAAGGGTTTCTAACCAAGAACTGTGATGTGCACGAGGACCCCATCCCGGCAGACGAGTGGATCCTATACTACCCAATTTGGATGTAAGTGACTTTAATTGTTTCTGCCATGTCAAAATCTGCCCACCTTGTTTCTTACGCCAATTTGGTGCTGGATGAGAGAACAGAGCTCTATTGGGCAATCGGAATGAGGGCATACGCAAAACGTGACCGAGCCAACGAAGTTGATGGAGCCTTATTTGCTTTTCTAAAGACGAGCACTTATTGTCAGATCCAAAAATACGTCTACGGATGTCAACGTTAGTTATTCGTTGTTGGTAACCAACATGTGCTATACTTCTCAAACAACGATGATCGAATGTCTGTAAGCGTCTCAGATCATCAACTCTAAGAGGCCAAGTTTCACTAGCGTATAGTAAGACTGCGCGTACAGATGCATTGTAAACACGACCTTTAAGGCAAAGTGAAATATTGGCGCTTCTCCATAAATGACGAAGGTTCGAGAAAGCTACTCTAGCTTTCGCGATCCGTATTCTCACCTCGTCGGACATATTGCCTACGTTATTGATAGAGCTCCCAAGATATGTAAACCTGTCGACTATGTCAAGATCTTCATTCTGCAGTCGCAACGTTGGAGTGAGTGGTGGGTGATCCTGTAACAGTATCTTACATTTAGAAGGTGCGAATTTCATACCGAAAGACGGAACAACGTTTGCTAATCTATTTAAGGTGGTCTGGGCAGCATGCTGATTGTCGAATAATAGTACGATATCGTCCGCATAGTCAAGATCGACTAGTTTATCTCCCGGGAGAACTTCAACTCCAGCGTCCTGAATGTGTGAGAGAGTGTTGTTCATAATAGCATCGATTACAAAATTAAACAAAAATGGGAAAAGTGGACAACCTTGACGAACACCACTGCTGGTTGTAAAGTTATGCGTTAATTCGTTGTAAACCTTAACGCGACCAGAAGTATTTGTGTAAAGAGCTCGTATAATATTAACAAATTTAGTGGGCACACCGCTTTTCGACAAGATATGGAATAAAACATTGAGATCCACCGAATCAAATGCACCCTTGAAGTCCAGAAAGACGACTATTGTGGAACGGTGATATAAATGTCTCTGTTCGAGAACTTGCCTTAACGTAAAAATATTATCTATACAACCTCGTCCTGCGCGGAATCCGGCCTGTTCTTCTCTTGTATGTGATTCACGTGTAGCGCTAAGAAGACGTAGGATAATCTCTATAAGGCTTCGTATGTGGCTAGCTCCCTTTAGTTTTTGCCTTTAGTAATTAATTTGAATGCTACGTCTGGAGAACATACGTGCGATGTTTCGATGATGTGTTGCGCAATAGCAGACGTGTATTCACCATTTGATTTAAAACAGGCGTTCAAGTTGCAATGTTCTCTCATTCAAGTAATTAACCGTCTGGTCGATCGGCCTACGTAAGTTGATCGACAACTTGCGCATGTATATTGGTAAATAATATTTGATATCGACATTAACGGCTGTTTCTCTCTGATTGCTGGTAAAGGCAAGTGTGTTACCCTAAATAACACTCGTAGTTTGGCTGCATTAAATGTGCGTGTCAATGCTGCTTCAACTTTCTTTTGTGCCATTCGGGAAACTGCATCCCCCTTAAATGGGATGTTCAGGTAGACTGTTTTCTTTTCTGGCCCATAATACGTCTGTTTCTGGTTAACTCCCCTTTTAATATTTGATTCAATTTATTTTCTGGGATAGCCATTAGACATTAAATCGTTAATTGCTTTATTATATTCATTTTATTTAGAATCTAGACTAACTAACCTGTCAATTCTTGAAAAGCAACCACGAACTGTTGATGATTTATATTGAAATGGCACAAAACTGCTGTAATGCAAATAATATGCAGACCACATTGGTTTATGATAAATTGTTCTGTTTAATTTACCATTAGTTTCTTTCTTTAATAGTACATCTAGGAATGGCAGACAGTCATCTTTCTCGTGCTCTGACGTGAAGCCAATATTCTTATTTGCTTTGTTGAAACTTTAAAGCAATGTTCGTGATTGCGACCTGTTTTTAAAGAGAAGAACTATATCATCCACGTACCGTATATTTTGAGCACATTTATTTATGTCACTCTTTAATGATGTATTTTCTAGGTGCCCTAGAAAAATCTCAGCCAACACTGGAGATAAGGGGCTTCCCATTGCGACACCATCAGTCTGTTTGTAGATGTTTCCATTAAAACGAAATCGTACGTCTTTCGTGCATAATAAGATAAGCTTGCGTAGAGTTTGACCTGGCACCGGCGATGGTAATATATCGTGTTCTACCGCTTTGTCTATAATGTCAATGGTTTCATCAATTGGAACATTTGTAAACAGAGACTTAACATCAAAAGATAACATAATCTTGTTTTTAACATTTATATCTTGAATTTTGTTTACAAACTCAAAAGAATCGGTAACCGAATGATCACCTAGTAGTTTACGTAATGGTTCAAGTAAACGAACTAGCCATTTACCTAGTGCATGAAACGGAGAATGTACCATTGATAAAATTGGCCTCATATGACAACCTCTTTTGTGTGTTTTTGGTAATCCGTTCGTTATTGGTGTAGATGATCCAACTGGCTTGAGCTTCTGTGCAGTGGCCTCATCAATAAAACCGGCATCTGTCAAAATCTTAATTTCATTTATTACTTTGCGCTCCACCTTGTCTATTTCATCTGATTTATCGTCTAGACGTGTGAATTTTGTATTGTCATTTAACACGTTTTCCATCTTTTGTACGTAGTCAGATTTGTCCATTATAACTGCGCTCTTTCCTTTATCAGCGCGTAGTATTTTGATGTCTGCATTTCTGCTGATATTTCTAAGTGCATTTAGATGATGCTTTGTCAACGCATGCTGCTCTGCGCATTTAGACGATTTCAGGTGTGAAGCCTGATCAACTAGTGTAGCCTTGAACCAATTTTTATAATCAATACTGGTAGGCTCCAAGTCAGCTGTTTGTTCAAATAAAAATTCAAATGCTGCCTCAAAATCAACATCGCCTTTATTAGAAGGATGTATTCCATAATTTCGGTCCATCGATAGTGCCTCCATTGTTAGCTGATCAATTGGCACTTTTGATAAGTTAAGCACACGCTTATCAAGATCGGTCAGTATTAAATCACACAAAACTCCAGGTTTTACATCTTTTTCCAATTTGTTCAAAATTCTTGCTCTATCTTTCCTCATAACTGTCGGTAAAAACATCAAAAATTTCATTCTTGCAAAA
>JAQBSW010011123.1:0-21362 GCA_029291075.1 Eudiplozoon nipponicum | reverse complement strand
GTAAAAAACCTCGCTTATAGAAAACTGGTTGCGAAGGATCTGTACCAATATCAATTTCCTATATACTTATTTTTCTCAATAAAAATGTTCCAAAAGACGGTATACCGATTTAGCAAGGGTTAGTAGATAGAACATTAGATAAGACACATTTGACTTACATTGTCGCTTATATTTTCTATATTTATGTAAGGTAGGAATATCTTAATAAATGTATAATACGTTAGTCATAGAGAAGATATTCATGGTTAATAGCTACCATGTATCCTTTTAAGAGGAAACCAAAATGTGATAGATAGACGGATATATAGATAGGCCTATGGGTAGATTGATAGGTTTATTCTATACACATAATATATATATATATATATATATATATAATAATATATATATGACTCACACTGTTGCTTATATTTATATATATATGTTTTTATACATATTTATATGTATTTTATATATTTATATAAGGTGTGAATAAATAAATATACAATTTGATTAATTGGTAAATAAAAAAAAACAGTAAGAAAAGAATAAAATAATAATTTGAAATAGGCAAACATATATATATATATATATATATATATATAGGATTAGGGATGTTGGTCTCATACTGTTGCTTATATTCATATATATGTTTTTATACATATTGACATGTATTTTATATATTGATATAAGGTGTGACTAACGTAATAAATAAATATATAATAAGAATAGAAATTATTCATATTTAATAATTATCAGTGGTCCTTTTTTTTCTCTCTCTCTATTTATATATATATATATATATATATAAAGGTTTTACGATATTATATTTAGATATATATGTATATAGATATAATGAAGTATTTTAGTCATATCAGCAAATATTCTTATGCAATTATTTCCAAAAGTTGATTAACTTCGCATTGTGCTTACGATTAGTTTTTTGAAAAACGTTAGTTGTCCAGGCTATCTCTATCTTTCTCTCTTTAATCGTTCACCTAAGCGTCGATATAACATTCACTCTCCATCCATCTACGTTACTTGCTGCTCCATATTTGAACTAGTTTGTTGCTATGTGCGCAATACCTCACACACCATTGTATACATTAGAGTTCCCGGCTTTAAATAAAATACAGTATATGATAGTCAAGGTTTTAGTTTTAGCATTTTTTAAAATTTTGATTACCGTGACATAGTAGCAATACCGTTATAACAAATAACAAAAGGTTCGATACTGTCTCTCTCCCCTAAAATATTCTGCATACGAGATGAGATGAGGTATAGGTGAGGTAATGATTGGTCTGCTAATTATAACAAGTTATATATTGAGTTTAGTTACTGAGACAAATCCTATGATTAAAATAGTGTTGAGTCAAATATATATAAATAGAATGGTTTTGGAACGAGGTTACCACATTTGCTTAAATCTGCTATTGTGATCAGTGTTGTGTTGCCTGATGATGGTGCTGGAAAGTAGGCACCGAAACGTCGCCAGTAAACAAAGATGTGATAGAACCGCATTTCCAATTGAAGTAAAAATGAGTCAACCCGATCAAAGACAAAACAAAATTGGAAATAGTGACAAATCGGATCTTTGTGTAACTGCCCGTGTACAGCTATTACCCGCGTACGCAAAACGCGGCATTGATAATCTGAACTCTGAGCAAAATGTCGCTAAATGTCCGGACAGATGTGAGAATTATTTAAACTGAGATTACGAATTTGATAGAATCCTCAAAACCCTTATAAATATGTTTTCAGGATACGTTAAGCATTGTATAAATTAGATATGGCAATTTATCCAATAGAGTAATGTCGTCTTTATTGGGAACTGTGAATTACTGTGTAGAGCCCCGTCCGCGGCATAATTTGAATACAATCGAGTTGTTAAAGCAAGCATTTTTTTAAAAACATGACAATGTTTTCGTTTACATTTTCATGAGCCATTTGACTTTATAGATGTTTATATATATATATATATATATATATATATATATATATATATATATATATATATATATATATATATATATATATATATGCATTTATTGCGTCAACAATAGCATTATTAAATTTTTCACTTAACTTTATCTAAGAGGTGATGTGCTGCTTCAATGGCCACATTTATTTACGAATTTTGGTACAGTGAATAAAGTTACCCATTTTAAACCAAACGTTCTTCGGTTCGAGCCCTGTTCGCGACAAAATTCTGGACAGTCCTTGAAGAGATCCCAATAAAGACGAAACTGGTCTACTGGATGATGAGTATGTAAACTCATTATCTATTAATTTGTGAACTTGGTCAAAAAATATGGCAGAGAGCGTTGCTTCTATGATAAATAGGTAGCATATTCATATTTGTGAATTTCCTGCGAATTAAATCAGACGTTCTGTAAAATCAAATTCTGCCGGTACGGTTTATTTTATTTTCACCACCTCAGATAGCAATGTCTGATTTCTAATGACAGGTCAAAATATGTTAGTTTAAACACGTGGCTCACTTAAAAGCAGGACGGGAGCAATTTGTTGGTTGGTATAAAAGTAAAAATTGTTTTTTTGAAAGGTGGCTTTTGTGGTGTACATTATGTGATGCTGGACTTTATATGAAATATTCCCCCGCTCAAATATCCGCCGCGACGAATCAGCACTGGAAATTAATTTTGTTCAAATATGCATCGTTTACTTTGCGTCGTCAATATGTTAATGAATTAAATTAGCGCCCATAATTAAATAACGTTGAATCAATCCATTCTTTCTGTCTAGAATTTCACAATGTACGTCCAGCTACGCTAATACGCCCATTATATCATCCATTATATCAGCATAAAATAAAGGACGTTATTCAATTAAACTACTCGCATGATGCTACTATAAGTAATATACCATATTATATGTATAATGAACAATTGTTTGCGAATGTTATTTTCTTATTTATTAAGTATGTATTAGGTTTTGCGAACCTAGTAACAAATTAGTTCAGTTGTGACCAGAAGGAAAGTATAATCTCATGGACATTCGTTTCGTGCTTACTGGCGACTCATCAGTAGGAGCTGGTATTACGCCCTTTAACCACTATATATTTGGTAGAAGAATGTGGAATAATAGGACGAATGTACATGAGATTATACTTCCCGTTCATGCTACCTTTGGTTTATCCTTCTGGTCACAACTGAACTAATTTGTTACTAGTTTCGCAAAACCTAATGCATACTTGCATATATATTAGCTCTTCGCAACAAACAGTATTTAATTCTTATTTATTAATTTGTAAACTTGATCAAAATATTTGGCAGAGAGCATTGCTACAATGATAGAAAATTAGCATATCAATATATGTGAATTTGCAGTTTTTCTATTTTTTTTGTGTTTGAATAGATAATGCGACTTAATTAAATAAACTACTTTCGTTCGCAAACAAGGATTAATCGTTTACTAGATAAGAAACAAAATTAAAACATGAATATTAGGCAATTGAGTCTTGAGGTTATAATTTGATGGATATTAAATAGCGAATACTCGAAAGCTAATTGGAATAACGCATTTTGTGTGTAAAAACAAATATTTTTAAAATTCATCATAATCAGCATGTACAGCAATACATAAGCCTAGAATGACAAATGTTTCACTATCATATAGCCATAAGTCTTTCGTGGTTTTGAGTGGACTGTAAACGAACATTTGCCGCACTTTCCAGTGAGGATATTTTGTACTCGGAGTTTTCCCTCTTTTAAATTGATTGCCAACCAAGGCTGATGAGCACTATCCGCCTAGATGCCAGTGGCCAAAGATTCTATCAGCGGACTTAACTTGCCCTTCGCGTCTAGCACGCTTGCTCTCATTCCATCGAACACATTTAACAACGCGGTAAGACCATACTCGAGGCTTCACATGGAAGGGGATGATGGCTGTGTTTCTTAAGACCCGGAAAAGTTCATACTACCATTCCCGGAGTATATAATTGGAAATGACGAAAGTCAGAAAAGTTCGGCTATTTCAAAATTTGAAGAGAAAAAATCTTCTAATAAACGATTCGCCAATCATTAACCAATTCTATGGGAATGTGACACACATTTCACAATCAAAATTCCATACGAAAGCATACAGGACTAAAAGTATGTTGACTTATTTTACGCCAACCATTTTAGAAGGCCTTGTTAAAATTTAAAATGCCCAGAAACTGTTGAGGGTTTGAATAAAATTGGATCATCGTTGTACAAATCTAGTAAACTAGTTGTCATAACGCGTAACATAACCATTACTGTTCGAATTAATGCATATACACCCTCTAATCTACGTTGAATAATCAAAGGTAGCAGATAAATTTAAAATACTTGAATGATTTAAAAATACTAGAACACGCATTTATAATCGTGTCCATACTTTACTCCGTTGTGATTTATCTCCAGCAGAGCAATTTCAAATTGGAATTATTAATTTAATTTCGCTGAAAGATGTCAACTCCATATAGAACATTCGTAAACACATCTGTGGTAGGCAGATATTCCATCGGATAGACAGAATTTGGACCAAAATTTATTATATATTGTTGTTCTTTATTTAACTTTATGGAATATAAATGTAGCACTCAATTCGACAAAATATCAAAATCTCTAGAATTGAGGATTTTATCTCAAAATTTTCTTTGTATTTTATGCCTGGTTGTAATCATATTCCTTTCATAAATATAAGAGATGTCAGAACAGTAATTTTGACGTTAATCGTGTGCAAAATTCAGGATTCATTTCATTGCTAGCGCCATCGAGTTCAATTTTAATCAAAAAGTTTCAAATTACGGAAGAAACTTCCATTTTAAACAAATTCTAAAGAATAATATTGCTTATTATTATGCCAATTCCTAAATTTCCTCTCAATGTTCTTCCCAAATAAGTGTTATGAAGATATTCAATTTTATTTCAATGGTGATATTTTCGCGTAAGTCGAAGTAGTGGCGATGAGCAGTTTGTTAGTGCGTCTATCCAATAAAATAGAAACCACAACCACTTAATCAAGTGGGCTGTCATACGCTTCTAATGTAAGTTGTTGGTACCTTCATCAATTAAAAGGACAATATAAGATCAAATGGATTTGTTAAATAATTTACAACATTGACGAATATATTCCTGTTGTCTGCGAATACGAATCAATTAGTTGAACGCCCCGACCTTTCTCCACGTAATTTTAATTGAGGTTGAAAGTGGTGGTTCTTAATGAAAATTTACCGAAGGCGGAAATGGACTAGACAATACATCCATTTCAACAGCGCTGTCACTGTTTCCCTACAAGTAAATTTTATTTGCAAATATTAAACGAAATAAAGATAAAAATGCTGGAAGGTTTATGAAATAGGTGAGCACAACATTTGCAAAATTTAAACTCCAGTTCGGGCGGATTTAACGATGTTTTCTAAAGCGAAATTTAAAATGCGATGGAAACTTTTTAAGCTGCTATTTGCATTATCTATAATCCTCAGCTAAATATACAACATGAACATGCGTGTATCCGGTTTCCTCTTCGGTGTTGTAACACCTATGCATTTCTTTTCCCCTTGTTCCCTGTTTTTGTTTTCTCCACATGGTAACAGCGCAGGTGTGTATTGAAGTGTTGAATGCTCATATTGCTTCGAAATTTCTGTCTGTATATGTGAAAGTGATAAATCAGCTGCACATACGAAGACAAAATGTGGAAACAATATGAGCATTCAACACTGCAATCCGCACCTGCGCTGTTACCAAGTTGAGAAAACGCAAAAACTGAACAATGGGAAACGAAAGACTGCCCTCGGAAAAATAACAGTCGTACACGTAACAGCCAACAATGCGGACAGTTCGTTAATTTTCAAGCCATCAATACTGGAATGACCAAATCTCATACATCACTTTTCAATACAGCGATAAAGACCTTTATATGTAAACAGGCACACACACAGACACAAAAGCATACACACTTATTAATCAGCCCAAACAACAAGAAGAAGTAAAACCAAGTTAGATTTGTTGCTACCCACATAATCAAATGAAAACCAAGAATGTATATAAATGAAAGATTGTAAAGTGAAGTTTAGTTTTCTCCAAATAAATGACCATTTATCATTTTGTTATTATTGTGTTTTTATCTTCATAATTAGAAATATAATGTCTAATATATATATATATATACTAACAAGAAAAAATTGTATAAAGTAGCAAAGAAATTAGTTTATTTGACCGATTTCGCCCATCTTAGTAACTCATTACGTACAGTGCAAAATTTGATACGGCGGGAAGTTAAACCGGGCATCATATGCGTCATGAGGAACCTATTTAGAAACTCTTATAACATGTAGATTTTACAAGTCACCGCCTTTAATCTAATTGTACCTCATACACAATGCGAATTTGCGAAGATCAATTGATTTGAAATGTAATGACAGGATTTCAGATGATATATATTCTTTGTCAATATAACCCAAACATAGAAAAGGCAATTAAACCCGCAAGTATGTATTAGGTGTTGCGAACCTAGTAACAAATTAGTTCAGTTCTGAACAGAAGGATAAACCGAAGGCCCATGAACGGAAAGTATAATCTTATGCACATTCATTTCGTGCTTACTGGCAACTCATCAGTAGGAGCCGGTATTACGCCCTTTAACAAATATATATTTGGTCGAAGAATGTGGAATAATAGGACGGTACCAAATAAATAGTGGTTAAAGGGCGTAATACCGGCTCCTACTGATGAGTCGCCAGAAAGCACGAAACGAATGTGCATGAGATTATACTTTCCGTTCATGCTTCCTTTGGTTTATCCTTCTGGTCACAACTGAACTAATTTGTTACTAGGTTCGCAAAACCTAATACATACTTGCATATATATTAGATCTTCGCAACAAACATTTTTTTAATTAAACCAGCAGACCGTTTCTAATCTTATTAGCTAGGTTGGGGCTCAGAAGACACCAAAGAACATGTATCCTGATACGAATTTTATGCGCTACAAATATAGAGAAGTAATTTTAAATTAAGTTTGCGAGCTTGAAGTAAACACCAATCCCATTGTATTTAAACATTCGTCGAACAATATAACAAAACTAACGCCAGTCGCAACGCACTGACGCGTTTGGACCTTCCATGATCCTCGCTAGTCAATTTGCCGTCGTACTCTGATGATGATTATGGAAGGTCGAAACGCGTCAGTGCGTTGCAGCTGGCGGTAGTTTTGTTATGTTGTTCGACGACGGCTTAAATACAATGGGATTGGTGTTTACTTCAAGATCGCAAACTTGATTTAAAGAATTTGTTACCACCACCCACGCAATCAATTATTGTTAAATTGAATTGCCTATATATGTATATGTGGCAAAAGCTGTAAACAGTTAAAGTTCGTGACTGCATAGAAATTGTGCAGTCGACATTTCCAGTCAAGTTCAATGTATGCGAGACTGCTAGATGTGAGAGCCGCATATCTAAATTTGATTTCCATTTATATTCAATGTGGTTTGATCCTCGCTAGTCAGTTTGCCGTCGTACTCTGATGATGATCATGGAAGGTCGAAACGCGTCAGTGCGTTGCAGCTGGCGCTAGTTTTGTTATTTTGTTCGACGATTGGTTAAAAAAATGGGATTGGTGTTTACTTCAAGCGCGCAAACTTGATTTAAAGAATTTATTACCACCACCCGCGCAATCAATTATTGTTAAATTGTATTGCCTATATATGTATATGTGGCGAAAGCTGTAAACAGTTAATGTTCGTGACTGCATAGAAATTGTGCAGCCGACATTTCCAGTCAAGTTCAATGTATGCAAGACTGCTAGAGGTGAGAGCCGTATATCTAAATTTGATTTCCATATATTCAATGCGGTTTGATCCTCGATAGTCAGTTTGCCGTCGTACCCTGATGATGATCATGGAAGGTCGAAACGCGTCAGTGCGTTGCAGCTGGCGGTAGTTTTGCTATGTTGTTCGACGACGGCTTAAATACAATGGGATTGGTGTTTACTTCAATCTCGCAAACTTGATTTAAAGAATTTTTTACCACCACCCGCACAGTCAATTAAATGCTAAATTTTATTGCCTATATATGTATATGTGGCGAAAGGTGCAAACAGTTAATGTTCGTGACTGCATAGAAATTGTGCAGCCGACATTTCCAGTCAAGTTCAATGTATGCGAGACTGCTAGATGTGAGAGCCGCATATCTAAATTTGATTTTCATATATATTCAATGTGGTTTCATCCTCCATAGTCAGTTTGCCGTCGTACTCTGATGATGATCATGGAAGATCGAAACGCGTCAGTGCGTTGCATCTGGCGGTAGTTTTGGTTATGTTGTTCGACGACTGGTTAAATACAATGGGATTGGTGTTTACTTCAAGCTCGCAAACTTGATTCAAAGAATTTGTTTCCACCACCCGCGCAATCAATTATTGTTGAATTGTATTGCCTGTATATGTATATTTGGCGAAAGGTGCAAACAGTTAATGTTCGTGACTGCATAGAAATTCTGCAGCCGACATTTCCAGTCAAGTTCAATGTATGCGGGACTGCTAGAGGTGAGAGCCGCATATCTAAATTTGATTTCCATATATATTCAATGTGGTTTGATCCTCGCTAGTCAGTTTGCCGTCGTACTCTGATGATGATCATGGAAGGTCGAAACGCGTCAGTGCGTTGCAGCTGGCGGTAGTTTTGTTATGTTGTTCGCCGCCTGGTTAAATACAATGGGATTGGTGTTTACTTCAAGCTCGCAAACTTGATTTAAAGAATTAGACTAAGAAATGTCTAATATGTAAACCTTTAAAGTCAAATTTTCCTAGTAATTAATTAATTACAAAGAAGAATTGACCTTTGGAAATTATTCAGTTCACGTTATTTGTGGTACAATTGCCTGATCCTCTGTTCAATTTTAGCAGCATGGGTACCCCTATCTATCCATCTGCCTATCTATTTATCTATCTATCTATCTATCTATCTATCTATCTTTCTGTCTGTCTATCTATCTATCTATCTATATCTATATATATATATCTATCTATATATATATCTATCTATCTATCTGTCTCTCTATCTATCTATCTAAACATATATATATATCTATTTTTCGGTCTATCAATTTATATATAAACATATCTAAAAAACAGTTTTGCCCTCGAAACATTGAAAATTAATGCTTTAATACTACTTTAATCGTCGAAATATTTCAGAGTGAAAACTATCAAAATTAAAACTACTTAAACTTGTTTAATCTTTTCAAACTTTTTGAAACTTTCTTGTCAGACACTCTTAAGCCAAACTGAAGTTTGTCTTGACGAACTTTTTTATGTAGTTCTTTATTTATAATTAGAATTTACGATTTAATTGATCCAATTAACTCCCGCTCTCCAGGACTTTGAACCCCAAGTAGTTTATTAAGGATCCGCCACAACATTTAAATACATAAGTCATATTAAATAGCTACTTGTATATACAAACATATATATACATATATATATATATATATATATATATATATATATATATATATACATGAATATCTTTTATTTTATGGATGTATTGCTATGTGTGTGTGCAAGTGTTTCAGATGAGCTGAGATTTATACATTAAATTGGTTATTTTCACAAGGGTGTTAATTGTATAGATTAACGAATAATTACGTACCTGTACATGTTTAGCTTATGAAAAGTAATAAAGCAATATAGAAGAATATATATTAATTTATATATACAGTTACATACGTCTTGACCATTTGCAAAAAAAATTCCTCGATTATCTACATTGTTGCATCTCCGACAGTTTCACATAAATAGAAAACGCCCAAGAGATTGGAAATCTGGTGGATGTGTGATTAAATACAGTATGATTGGTGTTTATTTCAATATCGCAAACACGATTTTTTTAAATTTTACCGCCACCCGTAAAATCAATGATTTTTTAACTGTATTATCTATATTTATGTGGCAAAATTGCAAAAAGTTCGCGACTGCATAGAAATTATGCAGCTGACATTTTCAGTCTAGTACAATATACCCAAGACTAGTAGATGTGAGAGCTGCATATCTAACTTTGCGTTGAATATGACTTCAAATAGCATGTTTTATCCAGCAGGGGTAGAATAATACATCGAGTCTCAGACATCAAAGCAAATGATGCAATATTTATTTTATTCTGACAAAATGTATATAGAAATTATCATGCGAAAAATGACGAAATAGTTCGTGTTCTTACCTAGTAAAATGTCGTATTCATTTCGACTCTCGTTGGAAATATATATACGTGTAAACGTGCAAAATATTTATTATAATCAAGGTTGCGGTCTTGATATAAACACCTGACCCATTAATTACTTACATATGTCAGTATAAACTAAGAATTGTATAGTGTAGAAAAGGCAATTCATCCAGTAGACCGGTTTCGTCCTTATTGGGAACTCATCAAGTACTGGCCAGAATTTGCCGCGGACAGGATTAATTACTTACATATGTCAGTATAAACTAAGAATTGTATAGTGTAGAAAAGGCAATTCATCCAGTAGACCGGTTTCGTCAAATTCTGGCCAGTACTTGATGAGTTCCCAATAAGGACGAAACCGGTCTACTGGATGAATTGCCTTTTCTACACTATACAATTCTTAGTTTATACTGACATATGTAAGTAATTAATGGGTCAGGTGTTTATATCAAGACCGCAACCTTGATTATAATAATTGTTATCACCACCCGCGCAACCAATGTTCGTGCAAAATATTTATTTGAATAACAATCTCTACTTGTTATACAAAGATATTTGCCTTTTTAATTCTATGCAGATGTTGTTCTTTTCTATTCAGAGAACGGTGCAACTGGGGAAGATTGTTTCTTCTCTTTCAAAATGCGGGAATTTGCTTTGTCCAAAATTGTCTCTTCTTATTTTTACAAATTGTTTTTATTTATATATTCCATCTGCCGGCTTGCTAAGAAGACCAAATTAATTGCGTTTCGCTAGTGGCACAATCATAGTTACACTATTTCCAGTTTACTTCTTGTTTTGTGGATTTTTCTCTACCATTTCCAGGATCTATTAATTATCTTAATGTGGAGGTGAGAGAGTTCGCTTTAAGATATCACAGAAAGCACAATTTATTTATCTGATCGCTGCACTTACGAACTTCTAACGATGAACTGGCTTCAAATATGATAGGGATGTATGGTGAAACCTGTATCATGTAAAAGATACATCTGTCAAAATGCGGAGTGCATTTCTACTAAAAATGCACTAAAGTTTAACAAATTGCAAGATGTAAATTCGAATGTCTTGTTTTCAATTGGTCTCGTCACATTTTGTCAAACCTAAGCGTGAGAGCATGATGTTGTAAAGAGTATCTGATCAACGTTCACAATTAATCTGTTGTTCCTCACACTACTTACTAACAATGTAACTTTCTTTGTCAGGAGGAATTCCACGAGAAAGCATTCTACTAGTGAGCGCCTTCCTATTGATGCTTCATTGCATGCCTTTGTTTTATGAAGTCAACTGCTCTATAAAGGACTATCTTGTTCCACTATTGTTCAATGCGTGTCCATTGGATCTCCTTGGTCATCAATTTCTATGCCTCGAAGTCACGGCTGAATATCCTAGCTGACCAATGCCCTCAGACTTAATATATCCACTAATCACTCTGATGCACAAAAGTCCAGGTTTCCACCTCATACCCTGACTGCTAATGCGGACTCCAAATCAAACATTGAGATAAACAATGTATGTAAACTTGATCCCGCTGCAAAAATTGAGCAGCCTAGTTCTTGATCGAGCTCCGGACACCTAATCTGTAATTGCTCTATTCTCCAAACTTGACATCGGCCTTCTAATTGGTAGCGACAACAAACCTTCCCCCGCGTCGCAGTGTCTGCCGAACAGTTCAATACCTGTACAGTTGTCGTCCAGTAGTTTAATCTTTCAAATTACGCAACCCCGACAAAGTTGGAATAAATGACGTGAATTCGCTGCTTATCAACTCGAGATCCATCAACATTGTCAACACATACTCGCACCCTGTTGCCTTTTCAATATGCACACTTGCTCCATCCCACGTACCTTACCTTTTCTCATATTATATCTTTACAGCAATTCACATAAACTGAATGTTCAAATTTGTATGGTATGTCCATACGATGAAAGATCTAAACATTTTAAGATCGTTACTGAAATTTATTTTCACGCAAACACATAATGACACTGATAATTCTTTAACCCTCTTAACCACAATTGCAATTCCATCGACAATCCATAGTTGATTATCGAATGTGGGGCAATCAATTTACACCACATCTGATCGAACTTTGCTAACATCTGCACCCGTGTCTATTAAGAATTTTAATGCACTTAGTCTATCCGCTACGACGAACTTATTGTTGCTATAGCCAGCAACCTCTTCAAAATTACCATTCAGCCGAAATCTAACAGATTTACGGACTGAATTGTTGCGCATTTATTCCATCGAAGCTTGCGAACATAACTTTTATGATTTTAGGATGCCTCCAATATGCACTACTTGGAACCTAGCATGCGCAACACCCTATGGCCCCTACTAGCTGCGAATCAACTGGTTGCTGGCAACTTCCATAATGCCACAGGACGAATACTTTCTTACTATCGGGGACCACCCTATCGTGGAATCATGCATGCTTCGTCATGACACTTGCCAAACTTGGCATATTTACGATGCCAAATGCACCACCCGCGTGGTCCTTGAACAACCTCATGCGATTCACCTCCTCGAAATTTGAAGGCATGCCTTTGATACCAAGAATTTTCCCTACATCTGTTGAAAATTTCCATCTTGGGTATCAACTCACTTCCCGTCGGAGGGTACTTATATAATTCTCTTAGGTCAAGAGTCTTTCTGACATATGTCTGAGATGCTTCTCAAGGCGCGAATCTGCTGTTACTGTATACAACTTAAGTTCGTCCTGGTGATACATTTTATCCAACCCTTAAAGTTTTTTTAGTCACTCTAGTTCCAATGTATCATAAACATCTAGGATGGCCCCTAATGTGGCAGGCAATATTGCCACAAAAATACTGTTGACAAATTCTTGAGAAATATCAAGCCCGACTGATTTCGAAACTAGTCTGTCGTGAAATTCCGGTCGGAGTTGATTTCCCATTTTTCCTCGCCTGATAAATCAGTCCTGTGCTATATTCCCTCGAGTTGATATCGTCCATGTGGCTCTTCTGGGTACAGTCTCCATAAGAAAAATCCACAAGCCCGAATCAAAGATTTCTGTAGGGTTGGTTATTCTTTATGGATTTAAAAATTTTGCATCGTCGATCCAATTAGAACGGTTGTCTGGTCTGAACATGAAAAGCTTTACATTTCTATTCTTGGAATCGCGGCTAACGTGATCATCTAGAGTAAATCTTTTCGCCTAAAGTATCCAAGCATGAACGCCATCTTTTGTAGAACGCCTTTGGTCACTACCATTAGGTATCCTCTGAGATACAAGGCTCAAATAATACATAAATACGGTGTGATCACCTAAATTGGAATAATTAAAACCCCCAGAAATATCTCCTAAAGTGCAATTCTAAAGACCTACTATTAATTGCTCTGTATCATGAACACTTTCATAGTTGGCCATATTGTTATGACAATAAGTGTGCTAGTATGTATTAGGTGTTGCGAACCCAGTAAGAAATTAGTTCAGTTGCGACCAGAAGGATAAACCGAAGGCAGTATGAACGGAAAGTGTAATATCATGCACATTCGTTTCGTGCTTACTGGCGACTCATCAGTAGGAGCCGGTATTACGCCCTTTAACCACTATATATTTGGTAGAAGACTGTGGAATAATAGGACGGTACAATCTCCTAGACGAATGTGTGAACCTGTAATAGTGAAGCTAACATCATCTAAAGTCATCGACAATGCGACTTCAATGCTAACTCACACTATATATATTATATATATATATATATATATATATATATATATATATATATATATATATATACCTAGTCTGTAAAGGATACTAACACTATGGCTATTGTGTTGGTAACCGATACCAACATTATTGTTCCGAAAAGGTACATGATACTAACACTATGGTTTCCAAGTCGGTACATGGTACCAATATGATGGATATCAATTTACAGACTCGGTATATATATTATATAGAATTAAATTGGCTGTGCTTTGCTTAAAAAATGCTCCAAAATTTGTCCTTTTCATGTCGGTTGGCATCCTCTCAAAAATGACTCGAGCTTGGTTTTTTCTTGACTTCTATATATCGTCTCTGATAGTTGTTCATTAGCGACAAACTACTCGGCAGGTTACCTTATCTTGTCATTAAATCAAGTTTGCGAGCTTGAAGTAAACACCAATCCCATTGTATTTAACCAGTCGCCGAACAACATTACAAAACTACCGCCAGCTGCAACGCACTGACGCGTTTCGACTTTCCTTGATCATCATCAGAGTACGACAGCAATTTAACTATCGAGGATAAAACCACATTGAATATATATGGAAATCAAATTTAGATATGCGGCTCTCACCTCTAGCAGTCTCGCACACATTAAACTTGACAGGAAATGTCGGCTGCACAATTTCTATGCAGTCACGAACATTAACTGTTTGTAGCTTTCGCCACATATAAATATAAAGGCAATACAATTTAACAATAATTGTTTGCGCGGGTGGTGGTAACAATTCTTTAAATCAAGTTTGCGAGCTTGAAGTAAACACCAATCCCGTTGTATTTAACCAGTCGTCGAACAACATAACAATACTACCGCCAGCCGCAACGCACTGACGCCTTTCGACCTTCCTTGATCATCATCAGAGTACGACGGCAAACTGACTATCGAGGATCAAACCGCATTGAATATATATGGAAATCAAATTTGATTTAAAGGTTACCTTATCGTCGATCTTTTATTCAAAGCAGATTTAACTATATTTCATAGATTTTTAATTAAAACGGAACTAACCAAAGTAGCTTGTACGACTATTTTAATTAAATAAATTACAATCAGACTAGTTATCAAATGACCAACCAATGATTAAGGATTCACAAAATGAATTCGCCATTTATTCACAATAAGCATACTCTCATTAATTCATTGGATTTTACTTTATTTAGTACTAATAGCAATATTCAAAGCCAATGCATATTGTTTGGAATATATATATATATATATATATATATATATATATATATATATATATATATATATATATCAAAATACATGTTGACTATTAATGGCAGGAATTTATTATGTATTTTATGCTAGTTTAAACAACAAATTGTATAAGGTAGCAGAGGCAAATTATTCGGTAGTTCAGTTTCGTCCTTTTTGATATTACGTTAAGTAATTTCCTATATTTTCCGTAGGACATTTGATTCGGAGCTTGGAACTATTTGGCATACCTAAATACCTGAAGATCTAACTAGATCTCACGATCTTTCACAAGGCAACAGCCACCATCTCATTTTCGGAAGTTACATTTAATTTGAGTCTAATAAGAGAATATTGATTATACAAGATATCGGTATAGAATAAAAACGTATTTCAGGTTGCAATGGCAATTCAACAGAAAGCGATTTCGTACTTATTTGGAATTAATAAATTACTGTTCATAATTTCGCGCAAAGAGGGTTTGAACCAGACACGTTTTCTTAGGTGTTCGAGACTCTTACAATTGTGTAACCATTGCCTCACGCTACACGTAATATGTTATAAACCAGATCATGTTTCAGTTATACTTTCCTTCGGGAGAGTACTTGGAGAGTTCCCAATAGGAAACAAATCGATTTTTCTGGATGATTTTATACAACATAATGATGTAGACTAAAACAAAAATAGATAATAACCTTTAGGCGAAGCAAGGCTCATTCTAACTTTTGACAACCTTTCAGCTAGAGAAAGTCCGACAGATTGGCGTCGAAAGGTAACTGGTACCCAGTGTAGTTGATCGTTTCACCTTGTTGCGCAAATTTGTATTTTGCACATGGTAACAGCGCCAGTGTGGATTGCAGTGTTGGACGCTCATATTGTTTGGAAACTTCTGTCACCGTATGCGCGTCTTTGGCATCCAACCTCATGATTCTCTGCGTACTAAACGTCATATTAACTTTAACACTGGGAACGTTCTTAGTTATTCTATATATATATATATATATATATATATATATATATATATATATATATATATATATATCAATAATTAATATACCCTCACAGATGTATCACGCACAGCAGAAGGCAATCGCGACAACTGAATTGCATGGTAAATTCACCGTGCTTAAATGACCATGTAATAGCCATATATGACTACATGCACATTATTGGTTAACGGCAAGTTTCGCTTTTTTCTCATTGGTGCATCGTAAATCGAATTGAATTGAATTTATGTCGTCAATTTCTGGTGTCGTTACAATACGCATGAAAATTGATGAAACGAAAGGCGTTCAACTAAAACCAAGCAACTACATGTATTGCCGAGATGTCCAGAGGCGTCAGACTGTTGATCAGCCTGAGTCCGTCCCAACAGAGGCAGCCAACACTGTCAGGCAACAAGTCACAGGTGATGTCGTTCTCAGTCGCACCAGAGCTGGCAGCAGAACACTTCGTCGGAGTGCCTGTGCTCAATGTGGTCGCGTTTGCAGGGCCTGAAAAAAGGGAATTGGCCCACTGACGCACTGAATTAGGAATGGGAATAGTGTCCATATTAACATTGTTGTTTTAAATTACACAACATCAGTCATATTCCCGCATCAACTTACATACACACACACACCTACATTGCAATCAAAATCTATCGGCACTGTTAATTACAACAGCTCCATGAAACTGGAGAAAGAATAAATCTTCTCCACTTACCGACATTTGGATACAGCGGACAACACGCCCTCCTGGCTAAGGTATGCTCCCGTTACTCAATTCTTGTTTAAATCATAAAATTCAGGTATAAAATTATTTCATACTAAGTTTGCGAACCATAATAAATAAATCTTTGTGTTATAGTTCATCGTATTTAAGAACATATGACTGCGTTTCTACTGCCTCTGAAAATTGATGTGTGTGCATAAATGTATGTAAACTAAGATGCATGTGTGTGTGCGTTAATTTATGTCATACAGAGCAACAATAACGTCATGGCACCAAGTGCTTATTATATTATTGACATTGATGATCATTATTATTGTGATCTTGGTGATGAAAATGATACATATAAACAGGCAAACAAACATCAATAAAACATTCGCACTGATGTACATGCGCAAGTAAAATAGTGCGTGCATACATGAAAATAACAAAAACATCCAGTTAAAGATAACTGGCTGCAGGACACCACCTGAAGCCAATTTAATCTTACCACAGTACACTGCCTGGACTCGCAATGCAAATGTTAACTTATAGTTTTAACTAGCATTTAACTTATATTTTATATCGTGATTAATTAGTTTGTTTTCATTTGTTTCATTCAAAATCAAATGGAATTTGAATAACGCTATGTCAATTCTTTTACCAAAACAAAAAGTTGGATATCTTTTGGAAATAAACGTAATTTTTTTTTATAAAACCTAATAAGTAGGAAAGTATATTAAATGAAAATAATTTGCCAATAAACTTTGATCTGCGTTTGCTATTAATGTCTGAATTGAATTTATAAATAACTCACACTCTCACTCTTCACAAAATGTAATTC
Organism: Eudiplozoon nipponicum; assembly: GCA_029291075.1. Lineage (NCBI taxonomy): Eukaryota > Metazoa > Platyhelminthes > Monogenea > Mazocraeidea > Diplozoidae > Eudiplozoon > Eudiplozoon nipponicum. Next base: position 3,715 of record JAQBSW010011123.1, on the reverse strand, counting down.
TTTGATTATGATGAACGTTATTTCAATCTGTTCGTTAACAGTCCTCATTACTGAATTGAAGCCGTCCCAATCTACGTGATAACTGGGTGCTGAATGGTCCCGTCACACCGAGTGCTCCACGCCATCAGTACTTACCATTGACAGTTTTGGATTATCCAATACTATGGACTGCGGTATAACCAGTAGTGGTTCGTTGAAGTTTGGACCGGCTGTCCATCGTGAAAATTTCTTCTGATGCTACTTATATTGGTGACGATAATTAGTCTTTTTCGCTGTCGCTGGTATACAATAATTCCACCGTTTCCTCATTAATCCTTCTAGATTTTGGATGTTAGCCGTGATGCAACTTCTATTCCGGTATGCTTAAGAGGAGAGGTCGAATATCCCTGTTCAACCAATTATATATTTAAGCCAAGTTTTCAAATTTGAGATAAGCAACAATCTGATTTTAATTAACACAAAGAGCAAAAAAGCGTTTCCAGTTAGTGTGTGCAAAGAACATATAATTTGTATTTATTCTGGCAATCTTTGGTTAAATTTAAGCCTCAGTCGTCATTTCATGCTAACGTTATAGGTGAATCTTCGATGGGTTTTACGTAAATAAATGAAAATCTGCCACTCGTACGCCGGTTTCTTGGACGAGCCTATATTAATTAGCTAAACATAGTCTTGCCTTTATATTTTACTTTCTTTGTAGCAAGATTCAAACAGCATTCATAATTTGAATAAAATGACAATCAGCTCCGTAAAATAAAGTATGATAGCATTGATTTTATTGAACATTAGTTACAAAAAGGTGGACTTGCATTTTATTGTGTTTGCATTATTTCGTAATAAATAGTTGTATGCCTACTGCTGCGTACATCGTTCGGTTCAGGTTATTGATTGATTAATAAATTTGCGTAAATCTTTAATTATTCACTGTTAAAATAATGAAACTTCCTGTAAGGAAAAATACAAAAAAATATTCGTTTCATTAAAATATGTTTAAAACATTGCGCAATTCCTAAATTTTTAAAATTTAAATTGCCATTTCATTTAAATGATAAAGGTAGATCTCTTAAACATGAACTTACTTTGAACATAATGTATACATTGATTAGGGATTTAGAAAAACGCAAATATGAACTAATTAAAGAGAAAACTAAAATAAGATCTATGTTACTTTCCTTCTTGCACGCGGATGACTTTAAATGTATAGAGGATTTTACTGATGGCGCACGTAATAGGGAGATAAAAAAGGTTTACATCAGGCATGATAGAAAGTTAGGAAATTTGGGTATCTATAGACAGACCACAGTTAGGACGTGACCTGTTGTAAATAATCGAGTGGTAAACCTCTCTAAAAAAATTTAATGAGAAACAGCTGGAAATGCTTAATCGTGGTCTGAATACAGCTATCTAAATTGAGAAATCACCAAAAAATGAGATAATTACTGAGGCTGTTAAAACAGCACAATTCCTCTCAGACAAGGATAAAGTTAGGTTTGAATTAGACGTAGCCGCAGCTGTGCTAACGTACGCAGAGGAAAAATATAAACCAAATTATGAAATAAAAAGTCTCAGGAAAGAGTTAATAGCAAACAGTGTGATATGTTTGAAAGCAGAGAAAGGAGGAGCGACGGTTCTGATGAGTCAAACTGACTATAATGATAAAATGTATGAACAACTAGACAATATAGAGGTATACACTAAAATTAATAAAGATCCTACGGATAAGCTACAAGGAGAAGTTAAATTATTCGTCAATAACATGATTGCTGAAGGAGAATTAGATCAAGCGCATGGTAGCGCTCTCATACAAAGAGATACAGTCGCTCCTAGAGTGTACGGTTTAGTAAAGATACATAAACCAGGCAACCCTTTGAGAGTTATTGTTAATGTCCAACACTCTCCAACATATAAAATGTCTAAGTTTCTATGTCATAGAATAAAGAAGTATTCGAACTTCTTAGACAATACTTTGATGAATTCATACCATTTGGTTGAGATTGTAGATAAATGTGAGCTTAATGAAAACGATAGATTGGCGAGTTTAGATGTGGTGTCAATGTACTCCAATATACCAGTACCTAAAGCACTAGACTATTTTCAGCGTTTCCTGGTTAATCATCCAGTAATATTGGAAGGAAGCAAAATGACACTAAGACACGTCATGGAGATGATGTATGTCCTACACTTATTTTAAATTTAGGAATGCATTTTATAAGCAGATTAGAGGTGTTCCAATGGGGCAACCACTATCGGTTCCAATAGCTAATATCTTCATGCATCACATGGAGAAGACTCTCTTAGATATAACGCCCCTAAATGCTAAATTGTATGTACAATATTTGGATGATATATAAGTTATTTGGAATCACGGGGAGGATCAACTGATAAATTTCTTAAACATAGCAAATCAGGTGAGCGAGCTTAAATTTAAAATTGGAAATGAATCATGTGGCGAATTACCATTGCTGGATGTCAAGTTAATTAGAAATGGTACAAAACTAGAACGGGATGTTTATAGGAAGGATACTTACTCAGGTATCCTTCTTAATTTCGATTCAAATCATCCATATAGAATGAAAATCGGTATCTTAAAATCGATGATAATAAGAAGCTTAAGATTAACGGATAAAAAACATAGAGAGATTGAATTAGGTAGACTGCGAGAAATATTCAGTGCTAAATGGTATCCTCTAAAGTTAATTGAAGCAACTATAATGAGCGTTATAAGTAAATTTAATCATGACTGGAAGTACGTGAAGTCAAATGAAGCAAAAGATGACCGGAGGGTAATGGTTATACCTGACTCTAATCTAAGTAGGAAAATCAAAATGGTAGCATCAAAATACAATATACGTAATATTTTAAAACAGACCCTTACCCTAGGTATTAAACTTCCTAACCAAAAAGAGAAAATAGAACCGTTAGACACGTCAGGAGTATATGAAATTCCATGTAACGACTGTAACCTGATGTATGTGGTTGAAACCATGCGCCCAATTGAGGTTAGAAGAGGGGAATATAAAACCGCATGCAAGTATGCCCATGTTAATAGATCAGATCTTACACGCCATACAGTAGAGACAGGACACACAATTAATTGAGATGGGTGCAGACGTATATCAATTTGTAGTCGTAACAGATCGACTAGACTGATTAGAGTATCCATCGAAATTAAATCGAGAAATGACATAATGAATGAAACAGCCGTAGAAAAATCACTAGGTCCTATTTGGAATACAGCACTAAATAATGGTAGAAAACGAAGATTGCACGAATCAGAAACTCGCTCAAGTAAAAGAATAAGAACACTGGACTGATATTAACTTACAGAGGTGGAGAGTGAGTAATTCAATATCGCCTAATTTATTTTTGATTATCTTATTATTTCATCCTTGATTACTTGTTGTCTTATTTTATCCGTGATCTTATGTTCTGTTGTTAGTGTAGCACCTTTTAACAAACATTTATGTTTGCATCTTTCTTTATCAGACAATTTCCAACTTCTTTTACGATCCCCCTTTTTATTTTATTTTAACTATCCACCTTAATAAAATACTTTTCCGTTTCTAACTTGATTTTGCTAACTCTAAATTATTTACTTTATTCACAGTATCTTGCCCCCTCCTCACCAGGATGCCACTCGTAATTACTTCAATTAAGATAGTACGTGTAAAAATAGGTCTGACGTGTGCGTTTAGGAAATAACAGTTATCATTTTAGT